>JAOBAT010139252.1:0-11708 GCA_026413305.1 Hydrozoanthus tunicans
ACGAACGCGCGAGGCTTTGCGAGCGTGTGAGTTTTGTTAAAACAAACGCGTGCGTAAATACCGTACGCCAGCACTTGCCATGAAGAAATCTATATATTCTGTATTGGTTATGCAAGGAGAAGTAGGAGGTTGATAACTAAAAGGTTAATACTATACCGGGAATTTCCGCTCTAGTAGAAACTGGCGTTCTGCTAACGGTGACCTGTAACTGACCCAACTGGCGAGTTCGTCCTTTTGGTGTGTCTTGCATCATTACTAGAGAACGACGAAGAACTACTGACCGATCGTTTTGCTGCCTTTTAGTTGAACTTCGTAAAGTGATGGCTGACGACGGTGTGACACCAAGTCCTGGTTTGAAAACAGGAAAACAGAAATTTACTTATTGGATGTTCGTCATACATAAGACGAGTACCGAGTGACAACCTCGATTATAACAAAGGAACTGGTGTACTTGAGGTCTCTAACAACCCCCTTCCCCTCAGTTCTCAGAGCAATGCACTTTTATCCCCCCCCCCTCCTATGAAATAATCCTAAAAGTCAATATATGGTGTATTTAACAATTCTTCTAAGAGCACGCGTTGGATAAGATATGGTAAATAGCCAAAGAGGCGCCTAGCACCAAGTTTGCTATAAATAACCTCATATCCAACAAGCAAGAGTGGAATAATTGTTTAATTAAATTTCGTGAGTTTTTCAAACTTATTGATACTTGAAAATGACAGCTAAAACTTTTTTCAGAACCTACTTTCAGCTTTGCAACACTACACAGTCAGTAGACCCTTCTCCAGTTCCAGGTATCTCTGATAAAAATAGACTGTCGGCGCATGTACTCAGGGTAAGCCTCGAACTGAACTAAAATATTCACAAATTCCAGGGAGAAAATGTGTTATTCACAACTCAGTGTATTGTTTAATTTAAAATTCAGTTCCTCCACGTTGGAATTTGTGAACATTTAACTTCAGTTCGAGGCTACCCTGAGTACGTGCGTCGACAGTCTATTTTTATCAGGGGTACCTGGAACTCGAAAAGGATCTGTTTCCGTACATGGTCAGTTTGATGTATAAGGTGTTAGTAAAATATTTACTAAGGTGATAATAAAGTTTCCGCTGCTCTTATCGATGGAGGCTTACGTATTATGCTTTAGTTTGCCCTTAGTCCCTCTCCAAAGGACGCTTTGAAACAATGAATTCGTTTTCAACGTTTTTGACCATTAAGGTTGTTTGGAATTGAAAATAGTTAGTCTAACTTAATCTAATGACATCAGTGTGAGATCACTCAACGTATTTTAGACGTACCCGAGTCATCGAGGCTTTTGGAAACCGTCTTCCTTTTCTTCCCTGACGGTGAAAACCGTTCATTCTGTAAAAAAAAAATTTTAAAAAACACACACACATAAATGCGGTAAGGTTAAAGTAGAATTCTCAGCGAAAACTGAAGGAAAAACCTTAGTGTAAAAAGCGTCAACAGGGTCATCAAAATAACTCTGCCTGAAAATGACTGAAAGGGTATGATAAAAAATAACAGTGATTGGAGCACTCCAGGGTCCTCACCATGGTTAATCGCGGCGTTTCAGTAGCATCATCCACTTCCGCTTCATTATTGGAATCAGTACTTCGATTGTCTTCACTTTCATCTTCTCTTCCACTGTAGACCTCCTCTTCTGGCTCAAATCCCCAACGGTTTAACTTCTCTGGTGCTGGTTTGTCCATGACACCAGTCTAAAAGGAGGACAGATATTTTGACAAGGTTAGGATAAAATTATTAACAATTGATCACCAAGTTCAAGACTTTAAAATGAAACATACGAACTAGCCAAACACCTCGCTTCCCATCTCAAGCCTTTCATCGGATCTGGCCCATCATATATCAGTATATATATTTTATCAATTTTAAATGAAATCTACTGGTCAAATTACATGCACCCTAAATTAAACTTCGTTAATTTACTTAGCCAACTATCATTCAACAAAGTTTTTGACACGTTTACAAAACTGGCTGTCTTCAAATTCTGGTAGGCTTAAGCCTAAACAACTCCTGAAGGGATAGGCAGCTTGAGAACATTAGTCTGGTACCATATATGAAGGAGGCATTTTTTTTCAATTCTTGAAACTATCAGCAGTAGTTACAAACACCAATTTGCTGAAAAAATATATGGGTTCCAATATTCTAGGAAGTCTTTTATATTCGAAGCCTTCAGAGTAAAAATTGGACAATTTCGGCGATCAGTTTCTTCGATATCATCCGGGTGGTTTGTAATCTTTCTTGACTAATTGGATAATCATCAATTCAAATTATACCATCTTGCCTTTGTCTGAGAAAAGGGCACTTGATTTACGCGTGCGCCTGGCACGGCTTCCTAAGTGAACTTCTTAACGAGAGTCTACTGCGGTATAAAAGATCCAGTCTAGTTAACTTACTGTTTTCTTTCCAAGGCTGGATGCGTCATCAGCCGGATTATTGTCTTCAGTAGATTCGTCGTTTTCCTCATCACTGTTTTCTGACTCCTGTTCGACAAAATCAAGAGTTCCTATGTGCTGAAGAGGTTTTTCCTTTTGCTTTAATGAAGATAAAATGAAGAAGACCATAAATCTTACCAATAAAAGCTTGGGTTAAATATTAAATGTGTATTTCCAGAAAAGGCCTTATTTACCATAGAAGAAAATTGAACACCATTAAAAACTTTTGAGCTAAAGCCGTATGATTTTTATAGCAGCCCCCCTCGCTCAAAACCTACCCTACCCCCCCCCCCCCCCTCACTTCCTTCTCCCCTCAAGGAATTTCAAATTCGTTCATATTGAAGATGCGGGTACTCTCACTACCTCCTTTCTGAAGAACAACACCAAAAATATCGCTTTCTACTCAAAGTTTAGATGTTTTTCTTCTCTTTTCTACTTCATAGAAAAGGGTTGGATTTTAGATACGCCTAACGCCACAAAGCATCCACATATTTACCCCTACCCAACTCCTGGGTGCATTTGTTTAAAGGCCAATTAGCACTAACCTTGGGTTCCAATTTTTACATACGTCTTGTTTCCAATCATACAGAGACAGCTTTGAGCTGTAATTTTGGAATTGACAAGTTTTTTTTTCCATGGAAAATCTAAGCAATATTTTGTAAGAACCATAAAATGAACATTTGAATTTTGGATTAACCCTGGGTTACAGTTAACCAGTCATAGAACAACCCAGCTGAGGGATTTCAAATTTAACAATAGCAGATTTTCTGGGGTGGGATGTGGATGTTTTCTGGAGTTACACAATAAGGTTTAACATACTCAACCAAAATTTGCTTTTTTCATCTGTTGCACACATAGATAAAAGATACATGAGATTAAGATTTAACTTACCTTATTGAAAGAAACGTCATTCTCAGAAGCAGAATCTCCGATCGACTCCGTTTCACTTTCGTCTGCGTTTTTGTTGATAAACCGATCAACTCTCTTACTCGGTAGCAGCTTGCTTTCAGACTTAGCCTACAAAAAAAGATGGAGGTAAATGAATGTTTGTACCACAATGTTTGCACTAAGGCAAATTTCCTTTTGGTTAATAGGCTGGAGACTATGTTTTCTCCAAATCCATACAGATCATAAAATTTTTGCAGTATTTGTAAAACCTTCAAATGCCATATTACGCCTTTCCAATTAAACACAAAAAAATTACCGTTAAGGAGTGATTTTAAAAACACTTATACCTAAACCAACAAGTAATAATGATATAGTTGAGTCATGGTAATGATATGTTCTTATTTTTGTTGTTATAATGGGGTAACACTACTATACACCTATTGTTCTGTCCGTCCAGTTAAACACGAAAAAATAACCGTTTAATGAGTGATTTTTTAAGAACACTTGTAGTTAAGCCATTGTCTTAGAAACGTAAACTCACGAACAAATATGGTAATGATAGGTTGTTTTTGTTGTTAATGATGGGGTAACGTTGTTGTTGGCGTTAATGATGATGACAATAAATAAGAAAATGCTGGAAACGTTGACGCTCAAAAAACCTAACACTACTCTGTTAATAATATTGTAGAAAATAAACAACATTTATCAACCGATATGGAGATCTGTTATGGGAAATTTCAAACTAAAAAGGAGTGAGGGCTTGAGGCAAGGGCCAAGTAAAACGAGGTTCATACGACATGACCTTAGGTCTAGGGTTTCTCTGTAAAGACCGAGCGGATGAGATTACCATATTGTTTCTCGAATCTACCGGGTGCTGCATAAAAAAGTTCACACGTTTGTTTTAGTTCTATAAAAAAAAAATTCCAAGTGTTACATTCCTCATAAAAAAGTTGTTGTATCCAGAAAGGTCTAACTTAAATTTTGACATATAACACGTGTATTTCGTGTTGGGGTATATTCGAGGTACTGGTAATTCAATCTGAAATGTTCCAACATAAGTTGAATACTAGAAAAAGAATCATGTACTTGAGAAGAAACAACATCAGTAAATTACAAGTTTATTGTCGAAAGTTAGTTGACAGTTTATCAATAAAATTGACGTCCTTGAGCACGTATGCAAAGTTAAGTACCTGTGACCATTCACAGAACGAATGCTGGATTATTTGCTCAGTTGGGCACGCTCCGGACTTCTTTGTTTTAAATACCCCACAGGAGAAAATGAACAGAGATAATTCCCTCACACGATTTAATTAAATTAAATTCAAACAAACGAATATGGGTGGCAAATAGAAAACTTTTCTCACAACAGGAGACTTATAGCAAAATTTTCACCTTTTCAAAACTTCATTCTAAATCTTATTTCGCGATATCACTCAATATTACACGTAAATAGACGTGCTGTGAATCAAAATTTAAGTTCAGCCTTTTAAGATACAATATTTTAAATCAAACGCGTGAACTTTTTTGTGCCATTCCCGGTAAATCCAAAGAAGAAAGCATTATAAAATAAAAGTTTGTAATGCCCGCTGTCGTTACAAGACATCCCCAACCTCGTATCCAGGCTCAACTCATTTCACGGGAATTAAATGAGCCTGGGCGTGAGGTTGGACAATCCTGTCTCCTCAGCAGGCAATCAGAATGCAGGATTCTGTCTGGCCAGATAACATCACGAATTATCTTCCTTAGTGTCTAACTGACAAATTAAACTATGTACCTTTCTTTTACGTGTTACAGGATTCTCATCTGTAGGAGTTCCGCATTCTCGACGCCAATAATTCATCTCCTTTTCCTGTGCTCTTCCTGGTGTACAGCCAAGGAGTGTTTGACGAATTTCAAACGAGTGGTTCGTTATTTCCTGCGCAATACAAGAGAAAAATAACGATCATATACAATCAACTGCAGGTCTGGACAGAAAAAAGACATTGTGTCAGTCTAAAATCAAAGTCTAAAAGTTTTCAAGTGGTGTTGTTTTGAAAGGAGAAACGGTCAAACATCTGATTGATAAACATTATGATGACACAGCACCGTAATATTACGTCTGCGTTCTTAAGTTCTGTCGTTACTTAAAAATCGGATAAGAACATCATAATTTGATATAACTATTAAGTCTAAGCCGTATTTACTATTGCTACTCTGATAATAATTTTGTCGGTGGCCAAGTGGCCGACTCGTAAGTCTTGGGTCGCGAGGTCGAGCTTCTGTCAGACTACTGTCTTGTGTCTTTAGCAAGACACTTCACCCAATTTGTCCAAGTCGACTCTGCTGTATACCTGCAATGGATTAGTGTCCTCATCCGTTTAATAATACGGAAACCGAGGGTGGGTCATTTAGCTCGATAATGGATATATCATTTTTTAAACTCGGATAATAAATAATGTCTTACTTCAACAATATCACGAAGTCGAAGCCTCTCCCTGTCGTATTCATTATCAGCTCCTGTGTATTTTGCATCTGTGCCATTTTCCTCTGAATCTTCATCGTAATTTTTTGAAGATACTTTGAACTTTTTCGATGACCTGGATTCAGTGGACTCATTGGCTCTTTTGGTGCTTTTGGAACCTGCTAAACATATAGCACTTTATCACATTTTGTTTCCTCGCCAGTTAGACGAAAGGAAAAACAAGTTTGCCAACTCATCATTATAAAAAGTGTTAGTATACTGCACCTTAGTCCTAACCATTATTTTTTACGTTATTGATGGATTTAACATCCTCACTCCATTCAGTCAAACTAAAAGACGCTTACCTGGCAAAAATATTCTCAAAACGTTTTGTAAGAGTCTGAGTAACAATAAATACAATAACCATAATAACAGAATAAATAATAACACTGATAAAAATAGTTATCAAAATAATAAAAACAATAATACAAAACAAAGATAATGCTATTAAAATTACATTGATGATTTTGATGACGATGACTGTGGTAACGATGGCTGTGGTGATAATGTTTAACTGAACTCCGGATACCACAACTCATCATTTCAAATTCTGTGGCCAGACCTTTGACGGTCTAGATCCCATTGAAACAACATACCAGAAAAACGAAAAAAAACCATTTATATAAAAATCATAAAATGAATTTGTTTTTACCAGGTATTTTGTTGTTTTCATTCTTTTCGTTTGATTTTGCCAGACGTTTTCTTGTTACCGTAGTCTGATGATGGAGAGTTTCCACGTATTCCCTGGCCTTAACGCTGCCGGTTAGACCATCATCCTCTTCATCCGGGGCTTCGCGCTCGGCTCTTCGTTCTCCCTGGTTTCCAGTCCCTCGTGCGTTTCTTGTTTGCCCCCTTGCTCCCACTGCACTTGAAGCTAAAAAGCAACCATACATTCGTCGGCCAATAATTTGGACAGTTCCATTAGCAATCAGCCGAAGTCGACATAGTACTCATGAGATGCTTGTTTTGGAATCTTGAAAAATTCCCGTTTGGTAAGCATTCGAAAAGAAATTACAATGCCATCATAAAAAAGTCAACTTAAAAGTAACGTTGCGGCTTCTAGAGTCTTTTGGCATTTTAGTTTTCATAATCACATGACCGGCCAGATAGCTAGACTAATAACGTTAACCATGATTATACCAGTTACAAACACTATATTAACAACTCTTAAAAAAGAACAACCAAAAATAAACATTGTACCATAATTAACAACTGTAGTAAACTGGAAGGCTCAGGAACAATACAAAGAATGAAAAGCGCATTTTTTTCCCGTTAATTGTTGGATGTAAAGTCTTGGCTTATAACAAACACTAACTTGTGAAGATGGTAAAATCTCGGACAGTTGATTGTTATTGAAAACACATAGCAGCTGTTGTTTGTTCCGTTCGTTCGACGTCTTGATCTGCTGCATTTGTTTCTATGGGATTGATCCTGTTCTAGCTGGAACTGTCTTAGTTGATTTTTTAAAAGCGAAGTTCCCTAGTTTACAAGTTTTTACCTTTACGTTTTTCTTAGCAGGTTCTAGTCGATATAGATAGCTGACCAGTAAAAACAATCAGTTCTTGCCGATAAAACACAACAAAAGATTTAACTAACAAAAACGATTTCCTTCAACAGTACATAATCTAGTCAGCAGTTACCGTAAACGTTAATTTTGACCTTTCCTTGAAATAATAATCTATCTAAATATATTAGAATAGCTTTGATTTGTTGATACGTTGACTGGTTAAGAAACCATTGTAATATGCCTTTGTTCGCCTTTTTCTTTTATCATCTGTTCACCACCCTGCTCAAAATACAGAAGGTCTTGAAATGCAAACCAACGAGTAGCTAGTCAAAACATTCTCACTAACAGTAACATCTGAAACAAAGAATGAGTTGGGTCATGGTTCGTGCAACCAACAACACAGCATCTTTGTACACTTTGTACATTCTTTATCTTTCCCTTTTTGTAGTTTACCGTTTCGCACAACCAGTTTGTATACTAACTATGGTTTTGACACACTGTTTACCTGTGCCGTGACTGTTTTCCTTCTTGTGCATAGACAAAGACCTACTTCTAGTTATGCGTGCTTGAATGGGGTTTTTCTCCTTGGAATCGCTAATAGGCATGAATTTACCAGCACCTGGATCATCAGTCACATTTCTCTTTCCATCCTTACGATTTGTAGTTACTAGAAATTAAAGCAAAAAAATAGAAATAAACTAAACAAAGTCAAGCAAACTATTTCATATACACGTATAAAACTACACCTCATCAATGTTCTTTAAAATATCAAGGTTCTAAATTTTTCACCAACTTATATAAAATAAAAACTTTTCGTGTTGTCATTCACCAGAAAGCTTGAGTCGCAGATGATTTCAAACTACATCAGAAACTATCACAAATCAATCATGTCACATAATAAATAAATGATCAGGTGTTTAAAAGAGAAGAAGTATGATATTTTGTAAATAAGCTCATTGCCGTCTAGTTGTTGTGTTAACTTTTATACATGAATTATCTGTAATTACAAATATTATGGAAAATACACTCAAACTGAAAAATGAAACCCTCTCCAAGAAACAGAGTTGCTACCAATTTTGGATTTCAAGACTGGCCAACAACCCTGGGGAAAAGATGTTATTCTATTCACACCAATGTTCGAATATGAGCAGCACCAATTTTCTTAAAAAAGGTAAGGATGGCTAAAATACTAAGTTGTATCAAGAAATGGGTGTTCTCATTCCACAGAACATTATATTTCTGCCACCTTTGACCAAAACAAATGCTTAACTATAACTCTTCTTTGAATGGAAGATTTTTCACCGAGTTCCCAATTTGATATGCCAAAGGCGAGACAAGGTGAGTAAAGGAATGACAAGGTGAGTTTAGCTGAAATAAGGTGAGTAAAGATGAGATATAAGGTTAAGTTAAGGCGAAAAAAAATGAGTCAATGCAAGACAAGACGGAGAGTTAAGGCGACATAAGGTGAGTTAAGGCGAGACAAGGTGAATTAAGCCGAGATGAGGTGAGTTAAGGCGGATAAGGTGAGAAAAGGTGATTTAAGGGGAAATAAGACCAGTTAAGGCGAGTTAAGGCGACATAACGACAGTTAAAGCGAGGTAACGTGAGCTAAGGCGCGACAATAAACAAATATATTTCGAAACGTTCGTTTAGTCTTACAAATGAATAAATGAATCACTACTACTTCTATTACTACTTCTATTTGTAGAAATTTCAATTAAGTTTCGTTCCGATTTCTTGAAGATATAGCCCCGTTTCTTTTTCTTAGTATAAAAAACAATAATAATATTAAAAAATATTCTTTTTTTTAAACTACAGTTGCTATGTTCAGTACAGAGATTTAGGTACAGATTTATTAGTTATTATAATAAGCATTTCATCCTGGCATATCATAAAAAAACTTTTTCTAACGGTATTTTAGATTTTCTGTGATCCTTAGAACCTGTAAGTCACGGCAAAAAACACTGATGGCTCAAACAAGTATTTTATACTCACCTAAATCCTTTTCCCCTTTGTTTTCTTCCACGACAGGGCTGAGGACTGGGCTGATGTAATGTCTTCGTGACTTTAAACTTTTTTGCTTTTTTTCTGCTAAAAGTGGAAAATACCGGGAAAAAAAATTTTCAATGATAATTTCGACCCCAGATCAGTCGCCGTACCAATACCTAAGCAAGACAACGTCGATGGCTGAAACAACTTGTGTTCTAGACATAAAAAATCAATTTCAGAGTATTAAAACGCATAAATGACGAAGCAAAATTTAAAAAAATTCCAAACGTTTGGAACTTTTTTTACTCTTTTAAAATTGTGTTTCGCCTTATATGCATTTTTATAAGTTTTGTATTATACTCACCAGAATCGTTTCCCCCTTGATTTTCTTCAACGATAGGACTTAGGACTGGACTACTGCAAGGTTTTCTTGACTTTAAATTTTTTTGCTTCCTTGCTGCAAAAAAGTGGAAAATATCGGTTGAATATTTTTTTAATAATTCTTGTGATCTTTTCGACCCTGGATAAAACGAGTGTGTTTTTATACTTACCAAAATCGTTTTCCTCTTGATTTTCTTCCACGATAGGACTTAGGGCTGGGCTAATGCAAGGTTTTCTTGGCCTTGAGTTTGTTTGCTTTTTTGCTGCAAAAATAGAAAAATATCGGTCAAATATCTTTTAACATTATTTTAGGTTTTCTACGGTCATTTGGAACCTTGATCAGTCACTGTACCAATACTTAAGCAACTTTGTGTTTTATACTCACCCAAATCGTTTAGTTCCACAACAGGGCTGAGGGCAGGGCTGATGCAAGGACTTCTTGACTTTGAAGTTTTTTGCTTTTTTGCTGAAAATAGAGGGAAAATCGGCAAAATAGCTTTAATTTTAACGTAGGTTTTCTGTGGTCATTTGGAACCTGGATCAGTCGTTATACCAATACTCAAGAAGGAAAAACAGCTGAAACAAGTTGTGTTTTAACTCGATACTCACCTAAATCGTTTTCCCCTTGGTTTTCTTCCACGATAGGGCTGAGGACTTTGCTGATAAAAATTCTTCTTGACTTCAAATTTCTTTGCTTCTCTGCTTTTCCAATATCTCGTCGTCTGATTCCTCGTGGTACTTTTGGTTTCCGTGACTTAACGTGGAATATATAAGTTAGGCAACAGCCCTTACACCACCTTAGTCCTTTAGAAACTCTCAGCATCTTAGTCCTATACAAACTTTCAGCACATTCGTCCTTTAGAGACTCTCACCAACGTAACCCTTTAAAAACTCTCACCATCTTAGTCCTTTAGAAACTCTCACCACCTTAGTCCTTTAGAAACTCTCACCACCTAAGTCATTTAGAAACTCTCACCACCTAAGTCCTTCAGAAACTCTCACCACCTAAGTCCTTTAGAAACTCTCACTACCTTCGTCCTTTAGAAACTCTCACCACCTTATCCTTAAGAAATTCTCACCACCTTAGTCCTTAAGAAACTCTCACCACCTAAGTCCTTTAGAAACTCTCAATACCTTAGTCCTTTAGAAACTCTCACCACTTAAGTCCTTTAAAAACTCTCACCACCTAAGTCCTTTAGAAACTCTCACTACCTTCGTCCTTTAGAAACTCCCACCACCTTATCCTTAAGAAATTCTCACCACCTTAGTCCTTAAGAAACTCTCACTACCTTAGTCCTTTAGAAACTCTCACCATCTTAGTCCTTTAGAAGCTCTCACTACCTTAGTCCTTAAGAAACTCTCACTACCTTCGTCCTTTAAAAACTCTCACCACCTAAGTCCTTTAGAAACTCTCACTACCTTAGTCCTTTAGAAACTCTCACCACCTTAGTCCTTAAGAAACTCTCACCACCTAAGTTCTTTAGAAACTCTCACAACCTAAGTCCTTTAGAAACTCTTACCACCTAGTCCTTTAGAAACTCTCATTACCTTAGTCCTTAAGAAACTCTCACCACCTTAGTCCGTAAGAAACTCTCACTACCTTAGTCCTTAAGAAACTTTCACTACCTTCTTCCTTTAGAAACTCTCACTACCTTAGTCCTTTAGAAACTCTCACTACCTTCGTCCTTTAGAGACTCTCACTATCTTAGTCCTTTAGAAACTTTCACTACCTTCGTCCTTTAGAAACTCTCACTACCTTAGTCCTTAAGAAACTCTCACCACCTAAGTCCTTTAGAAACTCTCACCACCTTAGTCCTTAAGAAATTCTCACCACCTAAGTCCTTAAGAAATTCTCACCACCCTAGTCCTTAAGAAACTCTTACCACCTAGTCCTTAAGAAATTCTCACCGCCCTAGTCCATAAGAAACTCTTACCACCTAGTCCTTTAGAAACTCTCACCACCTTATATTTCTTAAGAAACTCTCAC
>JAOBAT010139263.1:0-11708 GCA_026413305.1 Hydrozoanthus tunicans
TGCTAATCGGCCTTTGAACAACTGGGCCCTGGTAATGATCAACCCTGGGTTAGTGCTAATCAGCCTTTGAACAACTGAGCCCTGGTAATGATCAATCATGGGTTAGTATTAATTGGCCTTTGAACAACTGGATCCTGGTAATGATCAACCCTGGGTTAGTGCTGATCGGCCTTTGAACAACTGGGCCTGGACTAATACACAGTATATAGGTCCTTAAGCTTGTATATACTACTATGATAAATCAAAAGGTTCATTTCTTGCCATATATTCAAGGTCTGATGAAGGGTTCCCACAATCCTATTACAATTTAAGCTATTATCTAAGTAACTGGTTTTATTATTTTGAATGTCATTAACATGTAAGGAGTTGGGTATCTAGACTTACTCGATAAATTTGTCCAGTGGACACTGGAAGTCACAGTTGGTCATCTTAAGCTGTATAGCGGTGTTGTTCTGTCCATATCTGTACCAAATCTCCACAGTTAACTCTACTGGACTTCTGCCGGAGTGAAAGAGTAAACAGGGTTAAATGTGAAGCCAAGAAAAGGTTAATCAGTTAAGATATCAAACCTTTGTGGTGTGTTTTGCTTAAATATCAAACCCTGACATGTGACATGAACCACAAATCACAGTGCCCAAGAATTTTAAGGAGCTAACTTCAAATTTCCAAACATTTTTTCCTTCCAATGGTCTGTATGTGTTTGTCTGTGTAAGTGTGGATGTGGGAAGGAGAGGAGATTTGTGCTGTTTAATAGCAATGGCGATGCAATATGTGTAATGTTGCTATAAATAGTACAATGTAACAATCATGCCATGTCATATTATACATTTTCTTCACCCAATAAAAACGTTTAAATAGGCTATAAAATAGCTTTGTTTTTATATCTCAGTGTAGCTTGTTATGTTTTCTTTTCGAAATGGCCAAAACCAACTAATGTTACAGAAAGAAAATTCTAATTTTTATCGTCTAAATAGTCCAAACATCAGAAAACAATGGGTCCTGGAAACGAGTTGACGAATGATGACTTAGGAAATTGATCCAATTGTAGCAATTATAGTTGTTCCAAAGATCGACGAACTGTTTAGACAATTTGTCATATTTTTGCCACAAGCTACAAAAAAATTCCCCTTTGAGCGCAATCGGAGAGGTTTTAGGGCGCGAAAAGAGCAAAGAAAAAATTGGAAAAAAATTCCTTATGAATTTGTCTTTGCTATTTTCTCCCCCTAAAACCCCTCCCATCGCGCTCAAACTGCACACAAGAGGCAGCGATTTCCGAATTATTGATTTTGTAAGAGAAAAAACTTGTGTAACTCACTTTTCCTCATCAGAGTGGAGCTCCAACATGACCGCTGACGAGTAGGCGGGTGGGATGTCATTGTAGACTCCAAGAGCGCTGAGGAGAGCCATAACAGTTGTGTCATGCTGTATACAATCAAACACATAATGTCAAAATCATGGCTCTGAAACAGACCTCAAAAATAATATTAACTATTTGTTCAGGAATGAACACCAACAAATCTAGAAACTTGAGTCTCATTGACAGATAGCAGTCAACAATTCAAAGGAAATATTGTTGAAGTTAACCCACGACTAGTGTTGATAAAATCGATTCGTCTGTTTCGACTCCATTACACATGGGCAGCTTTGAAGCAGAAGCTGGGGGTAAACTGATCATTGTCAAGTGCCTTTGAGTATTCAGGTTGAAAAGGAGATGCATTATTAAAAATGCAGCACTTTACTTTTCCACTTTTTTATCCTATTTCCTGTTAAAAGAGTCGGATTGCAGAAACCAGATGCAGTTGACCAGGCAAATGCAGTGACTGCTGCATAGATGTTGAAGATTTATTTTATGGGACGTTTGGGCTACTGACATGCACAATGTGTTACACAACAGATGCAGCATAGTGCTTAGGGCAAATAAAAATATAGTAATACAACACCACAAATGTCTTCCAACCTTTCTAAATGACAGCCTTGTTTTGAGAAGGGGGGGGGGGAGGGGGTAAAGAAAACAAAATATTCCCCAAGACACATGCTGTGTTAGCAGAGGAACAAATAAGTCAACTCATTACTGAGAGGATTAAAGTATTTAAGTCATTTCAAGCTCACTGTGTCAAAATACTGAGAATTGAATTAATAGACTAACTCATATAACTTATGTTCTGGAAGAGGTTATTATATATATCTGCTTTTCAGCAGGTAGATAATTATCATCTTAAGAACTGAACCACTAACTCAGCTCTCAATGTGAAGAGTCTCTGCGGCTTTGAGACCCATCCCCTGTCGGTAACCAGGAAGTTATGCCTCCAGGGGGGTCTTTCTGGGTAAAAACAATAGGAAGCTCATTGGAAATGTGAAAAAACCCTTAATGAACCAATCATCAAGAATTAAATCCACCCTAAAAAATCTCATTGTATTGATCTCAAAAAAGAACACTTGTTTAGATTTTACAATCATAAAAATACCCTTTTTCTAAAACAATCTTGGTTTTTTGTAAAGAATGCTTAAAAAATACCTGATTTTTTCCCTTAGAATTAAAACGAGCTGTCAGCACCCATGGATAACATCTTCAGTTGAAGCATTGCATATGACTGAGCACTACATACCCCAGAGTAGATGTACATCTTCTTTAGGTTTTTGTCTTTGTTCTTGAAGCTTGTCATATGTTGAACCATATCACCAAGAAGCGGCCCTGAGGAGAAACAGCAGTGTGTGTTAGTCACAAACTAAGCTGCCTATCAAGTTTTTTGCTTACTGAGCCCATAAAAAAATTCAGAAATTTGCTGTTGAAAGCTTGGCACTGGGGCAGAAGATTTTAAGGCTGACTTGAAGATGAATCTTCATCTTCATCCCTTCGATAAACAGAAGGGACTTACATGCATTCCATATGTATAAGAAAAACTGAAATATTTAAAAATGAAGCCAAAATTGAGGTTACCAATGGAAGCTGGCAGTGCACCCATTACCCCTTTCTCTGTCAGTGCTCTGTTTTACGGGTATTCAAAGCTGCAGCTACAAGGATCAAATGAAAGTTGAAACAGCATTAAAGTCACTTGGGATCGAACTGGGAACCTTGAAGGGTGCATACCATGCAACTTGAGAAAAACATCACAAATACAGACCTGGTATAACAACACTACAGCAGCTCAAACTTTAGCTTAGCAAAACAGTTTCAGACAGAAATCAAACAGTTGTTACTTACCTCCAGAAAGTCTGACTAATGACTCTGAATGATAGTTAAAGTTAAAAGTAATGTCTGCAATCTTTTTGACCGTGTGAAACACTGAGTTGTTCACCCATCCAGGGAGAGTCAAATTGTGAGCTTTCTGTCAAAATGAATAGGAAAATTAATAATTAGTTAGGACTTCCTAAGTATCATATCCAGACATAAAATTGAGTATCAGCAGTTCAAGTTGGCACAACTCTAGTTCTTCACCTAACTATTCATCAGCCATACCAGTATTCTTAGGTATTTCTTAGGGTTTGAAATCAACTTGAGCCATTCAGATTGGTACCTCTTTTGAGTTCAACTGAAATTTCCCAACATGTATTCCTGCTGGAAAAAATTAGGAGTCCCCCTCCCCTGGATTGCATGGCACCAATGTAGGTGGCTGGAAAAGTAGCAGGAAATGATGGGGCAATCAAAGGAAAAGTAAGACATTTTTAAACCATTTGTAAACACACTGTCATTTTTCGCTCGGTCATTACAGAATTAATCAGAGTCATAATAATTTATTTGTTAATAATCTATAACCATAACCATTTCCATATAAACTACATTTAACGGTTTTCTCCAGTCAAATGCCAAAAAGGGGATAGTTATCTACTGGTTTCAAACATTTACTAGGGAAAAAAAATTGCTTGGGCAAGGGTTTCAATAGAAGCCAGCAACCAGTGAATTTTACTACCTACCCTTAAACCACTGCCGCCTCTTTCTATAACAACAAACATTGTTTTTTTTAAGTTCCTTGAATTTCTTGTTGACTCCCTAGGGGTACAGCTGCTTACATTAATATGGTCTGCTGCTACTTCAAAACTTATTGAAACCCCTGCTTGAGGCTACCCTGCAATGAATTGGTATGGGTCCTTCCCACATAGCACTACAGTAGTAACCAAAGACATGAACAGGCCTGGTTGGTTTCTGGCTTTTAACAGTGCTTTTAACAGTAATTATTTCAGCTTGCGCTTGTACTAGTTACCTCTGCACTTGAAATAAAAAAACATTTTAGGCAAATACCATTGTCTTCCAAAATGTTGCTGGTCTTCTTTAAACCTGATACAACTGATAATTATATAATGCAGAAGCTTTGGAATGAAAATTCTACTTTACATAATAGTTATAACATTACCATCTGAACCAGACTAAACAGTAACCAGGACACCATATGAAGCCTCTTTCGGAAAAAGGTCATGTTTTTACACTCATTAGTTTTAGAGAAGGACCAAAGCTGAAAAGGTCAGCTATCAAAAATTCTAAAGTTTCTCAAGGCAAAGATCTTTATCTTTTCACCATTAAGTCATTGTACTAAAGAGACAAACAATCCTAGGGGCCAAAATCACATAATATTTTGATGGTAGGGAGAGGGGTTCTATGGTGGATGCAACTTTTTTTATCATGAAAAAAAAACACAGGGGTTTTTGGGATATTACGTTTTCTTCATCTCAAATCAACAACAAAATAAAATTAATGCAGTTTAAAGGGCTACATGATTTTTTTGGCACAGAGACAAGTTCTGAAGTTGAGATATTTCTTTGTATGACATATGAACGCCTGTCAGACACTGGCCTCCAGCCTTCAGCCTCCCCCATCCCCCTCCCCCCCTCCCCCAACCATTAAAATATGTCAGTGGGGTCCCTGAGGCAACACTACCTGGCAAAAGAGTGTATCATGAACAGTCCAGAGATTGTGAAGATTGATAGTGGTACCAGCAACTGAACTGATCCAGTTCAGAAACCCCTGATGGATGAGAGTCAGACAAGAACAATAATGAGAAAAAAAAAATAAAGTTCATATTTGGTTAGACTACTCTGAAGTTTATATTCTAAATCAATCAAGATGCATAGAGCATTGAATGTGAAACAGATTTGGTAAGAAAGTTCGGAATTACTGTACATGGTAAAGCAGTGTTAGTGAAAAACCGTCTTGAAAGCTCTCAACAGTGGAAAATATCTAAAGTGTTCACCTAGTGCACAACAAAAATGATAGCTTCTCCCACATCTGACACCTTTTAAAAATTTAAACTTTAGACCAAATGATGGTTCAACTTCTCTCGGAGCAATGGAAATAAAGTATAACTCATAACCACTAACATTTCAATGTTTAACATAATTACTTATAAAATAACTGAAAGGTGGTCAATAAAATCTGTTTTAAAAGGTTGAAAACTGCAAGTATTTGTGGTGAAATGCATTTTATTCCGAGTTTCACATTCAAGGTGATTTTCAGGCAGATTACATCTTATATACATATAGTACAATTCATTCTTAAGGAGTAAAGTCATAATTGGAAGACAAAAGTGTGTTTGTTATTAGAGATGATGGTTGCTTTCTTGTTCTTTTAAATCAAGTTTCTATGAGTTTAAATTTGCATGTGTTAAAATGGTATTCCATCATTAAATCTAAATCAAAAACAAAACTTTGTTCAAAAAACATTTAATACATTTTGTAACTTTTTGTAATTCTTAAAGAAATAATTGCAAGTCAAATTTCTTTGGCCTGTAACCAAATCCTGCACACTGATTCATTGAAAATCAGCGCAATTACTCTTCTTATGACATTTTTCTAGCTAAGGCAAATGCACAGAGACATTTGTTTGTCCTCTTTCACTGATAATTCTAAAACTGAAGCCATGTAATAAAAACATCTGAACAACCTCAATTGCTCTATCTGTCCAGGATCACTTGCCCTTAAAGTCCCTCTGTTTTCCGCACAGACCTTGCTACACTCAGTCTGTACTGTGAAAAACTTCAGTCAAATGTTTTCCCAGATGGGCCTTGCACTTGCTTATTAAAATATACTTGTTTTTTAAATATCAACATTGTATAAGATATTATTACCTTGTATTTCTCTTTTATATCCAATAACTCTTGGCTTTTTTCCCCTTCCTCTATGCGTTTTGATTTATACTTTGGGCAACTATCTCCAGGCCTAAAAAGCTGAAAGTCCATTTAACACAAAAAACTCAAGATCAAACCTAAAGTTAACTAATACGATAAAAAAAAGATGTACAAAATTTGAAATAAAAAAATATAGAAAACATTTATTAAGCAATAGTATAGGAGAATTAAGCCTATAAAACAAATCCAGGCTTCAACTTTAGGGCAGCACTGCTCTATCAACCAAGCCATGAATGAAACCTTGTCCTTGGTTACAGGTTCAAACCACATCGAAACTATGAAATTAATTTTCAAACATTCTTTAACAAGTGCATAGGCAGCCCCAATAATTTGGTTGTGGGGTCTGTTCTCTGATAAACAATACAAACATTGAATAGAAACTTCAGATTTTATAACGACCTATCAGGGATTTCGTTAGCATTTGGAAGAACTGGATGCACAGGTCCAGCAGGTAGCAACACAAACTTTTAGGGAGATTCCAGGTGCATGCTCCCCAGGAAATTCTTAAAACTTGACTCTCTTAAATGTAGTATTCTGTTAATCTGGAAGATCTCTAGAGAAGCTAGAAAGTGCCAGCATTGGCAATTAAAATGAGTACATATCTGTTTGCAGTTGTTCGTTTTTTTAGTTGATTCCAAAACGGACTCCAAATAATGGAGTATACTTATTTATAAATCCCATATCTCTAGAGAGCTGCTCTCTAGAGATTTTTCACTCATCGGTTACAAAGGTTGAGTCACTATTGCTATTGAAGTCCCATTCATCAATGTGCAATCGACGATTTTCACACTTAAAAATAATTCTTTCAATAGCCAACTACTGGACATTAGATGTAAAACAACCGGATGTTGTGTCTGGCGTCCGGCTTGAAATGAAACCCCTGACCTATAACAATTTCCTTGTTATTCCTTCAATAATTATTGCCGGGGGATTACTGCCATGAAGTGCATGAACTGTGTGCTATGTGCGATGATTATCAGTATCATCAAACAGTTACACATAGTTAGCTTTTTTAATTGGTTATTACAAGAAAAAACTTATTATACTTATTATACTTTTATAATCACATTATTATTTGTAAGAAAAAACTTATTCAACATACTTACAAAATCTCTGCTAGCTTCTACAGTGTGAACAGGAATTGGCTGCCATGAAAGAGTAGAATTCCATCTCTGCATGCATAAAAAACTAAATTTACTTTGACAAAGACGACACAAAAAACTAAAAACATAATAACTGTTTGAGCCGATTTTAACCACAAAATCAACCACAAAATGATACATCTTATAAACAACATATGACATCTTTAAGATTATATATATATTAGTTACTACAAACAGCATTGTTAGCATAATTTCAAATATTGAACCACTTATAAAAAACTATGTTCATACTATATCTTATAATATAAATAGAACTAAAAATGGCAATTCTAATAATAAAAAATTAAGAATTATACTATAACTGTAATATTAAAAACAACTATTATAACAAGTATTTGGTCACAAAGAAATAACCTGAACTGTTGAATAGCCAAATGAGTTGAATGTGCTACTACTCCATATTAACTATCACTTTATATTTTATCACAACTATGTACAGTTATAACAATTTGCTATTTTCTTACTTGTCTACCAGTGGGTGGGTAAAGGCCTGTCAATTGGGTTTCTGCACTCATTATTGTTCTGTCTTTGTCAGAACTTCGACAGTAAACCTGATAAAATTATTATAACAATGAATAAAAAATGGTTTCATTTACTTCAACAGCATTCAGATGTAGCAGTCACACAATATGATTGTACTAGTAGTAGTATTAACATCAGAAACTATAGACCTATCCCACTGGTAAGTGGCCTGTAGTCATAGTGATGCAGGTAGAAGGAATTATTTTGAAAAATACTTTTCTTTCCTTCTGAAATTGAAATAAAAAAATAAATAATGATAATAATAATAATAATAATAATAATAATAATAATAATAATAATAATAAATCTTTATTCATCGTCGTTATGCTGGGAGTGGTTGCCCATTCTCCCAAAAGCCAGTGGCTTTTGTTTTTAATCACTCAACAGCACAGATCTCGGCGTGAAAGTCGATTTTGTGGAGGGAGGAAAACCGGAGAACCCAGAGAAAAACCCTCGAAGTCAGATGAAGATCGACAAATCTTAGCCCACATGCAAACCCAGGATTCGATCCTGGGTCCACAGAGGTGGGAGATGTGAGTGCTAACCACTCGGCCATCCTGACTCTTCTAACACTTAAAGAGTCTGTAGAAATGGACAGGCATTACTACTAGTCAGATCATTTCTTTCTAGCTTTTATGTTCGGTGGTCTATCTTGTAGGGGCCTATGGCCTGTTATAGTCTGTCTAACTGTACAAGTTTTCGAGTTATTTGATTTATATACAGTGAAAGCAAAATAATAAAATTAATGTAGTTGTGATCATTGTATAGCGGTCTATATAAGACCCTCAATACCAGAGTCAACTGCAAACCATTGTTGAGTGCCTTTGAGCATTACCTACATATGGAAAAGGTGCTATATAAATTTAATGCTAAACATTATTATTATAATTATCATTGTTATTATTATTGTTACATTTTGACTCACAGATGTGGGTGAGGGTTTGGAGGCAATGATTAAGTAAAAGAATAAGCAATAAATAACATTAATATCATTCTTTGAAGAAGAGTGATTACACCCAGAAGCTTGGGCAACATATGGCTTGTATGAGGGTCAAAGCAACCCCATCATTCCCACCCAACCAGACTTACTATTCAACAAGTTTCAATTCAATTTACCTCATGTCTTATGTAAGTTTTATTCAAGAGCTTGTGTATTTTCATGTATCTGTTCCTTAGAAACTTTCCAAGTCTGTACTCTTGTCTCATTCCTACCTGTGGATAAGTTTTATTTAATAGCCACTCCTGTCCCAATTTCATGAACAAGTGAATAGAGAAATGTTTTTTTTTTTAAACATTAATTGCTCAATTAACTTGCGTGCTAAATTTCTTTCTAGTTGGATACCGAGCAGTTAGAACAAAATATTTTAATTGAAAGAGCTTTCAAAAATAAACCTCTTATGAATAAACGAGACCAATAGTGATCATAATGATTTGTTATTTCAATAGGGTGCATTATTACAGTAAAAGCGAAGCATATTCTTCCTTATGGCCCTATATTAAACTAATTAAAAGACTAAGAAAAAATAACCATATTTATGATAGATTTAAATAGTTCGCTATACAAATTTGGTTAATCAGGCTCTATCCTAGTTTCTTAAAAAGTTCCAACAATCCTGTTTTCAAATAATTATTTAAAATGATTCTTGCACATCTCTTTTGGGGTTTGAATAAAATATCCATTGATTAGTATTTGTTTTACTCTGGGGAGGGTACTCCCTATTGTGGGGTGGTAGTTATGACCATGACTATTTAAATTCAGGGTTGTTTAAGGAAAATCTGTGTTAAGCCAAGTGTCTGGTATTTCTTAGGGTTGAAAAATGTGAAGCTATTAGACTGCTTGCAGTCCCATGTTTTGGTAAACATACATATACTGATAAGAAGTTAAGACAAAAATCAATTGGCCAACATGCATGCCTTTTTTGCTGCATATAATTCTATATCATGTTCAACACAACACAAGGGCATCTATTTGAGGAAAAATTTTAACTTTCAATTGATATTTTTTAAGGTAAATTTTAAACCAAGAAGTGTTTTTTAAAGTGGAAAATTTTTAAGCCTTGGTGCTTTTAAGGTATTTTTTGAGATTTTTCCAACAGTCATCCCTAGCCCTTCAATGCTGCAATACCTCCAGGCACCTCTCCCCCTCCCTGGGGTTTTACTATATGTAGTTACAAATGCTGATATCTCAGTAGCTGCATCTGAATTGTTGCCAGATAACTATTTAGTATACTAACCTGTGTGAGCTGTCCTAACCCTTGAGGCCAATAGTTCTTGTGAGGGTCATTTGGAAATGTACGAACTGGAGAGCGATCTCCATGTCGATACACCTTTGAATTGTTTAAAGAACAACATTAACTAAAATTATTGCAGTGTTCAAATGATTTATAACTTTGAGAGTCACTTGTCCAATAACAGTATAGTTCACAACAGCTTCATTTGAAGGCTTATTTAAAGCCAGGGTATGAATGTGAAACCAGTAAATGAACAATGAGTGTGCTTTTGTTTTACAAGAACAAACTTAATCAGAGCACCCTGCAGGCTGATCGATGAGACTGCCTAAACATTAAGAACAAGTTAAGAACTACCACCAGCCAGAAATTTTGGCACAGGTTTAGATCATAACAAAATTTCTAACTGCTCTTTTAATATGATCTATCAGAAAAATAAATTATTAAGAGCAATTTAAGAACAATTTAAGACTGAAGTATTACCAAAATATTTAAAACAGCCCAACCTTAGGCAAAATTAATTTACTAGGTCTTAAAAAAATGTGAACACCACAAATTCATGTTGATAAATACCTTGGTCAATCATGATCAATTAGTTTTATTTACTATATAGATCTATAATATCTGTCTCTGGCTTAGTAGTATCAGTGAAAGAAAAACGTTTTAATACATGGTAACTTTTCGGCGTCTCAATTGTCTACTTACTAAATATGCTTCAGAAGAAGTTCAAGTTTTATCAAAACTGTAGTTTAGTAAAAATATAACTGGTGAATAAACAGTCTCTAAACTTCTTCTACAGACTTACGAATACAGTCATCTGTGATAGTTCAGATATGTATATAAAAACAAGATTTATTGAATTTCGTTAACTTATTTCTACTTTAAAAAACAAATAACAAATGTATGACTATATAAACAATGAGAATAAACACAAGCCTGGTTTACATGCATTACTGCCAAATTGAGTATTGCACGCTACAATGAAACTGCAACACGTGTCAATCAACAGAATATGTAATTTACTTGTCATGTCGGTCATAGATCAAGGTTAAAAAAGTTGTATTACAAAAAAGTGTGGAGTTGCATACCGTATTTATTCCATATAATGAAATAATCAGTTGAACTACGCATCAACAATTATAAATTCTTAATAAACTGAATTCTTTTTTTCTAAAAATAATAATTGTTTTGAAATGTTCTTGACGTGAACAATTTAGTTCCACACTGAATTCAAAATTTACGGATTAAAATCTATAATGGTTTGCCTAACCCAGCACCGATAAACTGAATTGAGACTAAATGAACATTTGGGTTGATAACTGCAATACTTAGGCTTAAGGGAAATTTATGTTAACTACTGAAAGAGGAAAACATTTGAAGAAGATACAAACATAACGGGACAGCTGTCCGATGCGTGCTTAGAATAATTAGAAACTGAAAATTAATATTTGATTTTAATCCCCAAGAACTGAAATCACACTCACCAAGTTGACCATTTTAAGCTTCTTTTCACCAAAAACTGAAGCAGGATGGATGTTTAGTAACAAAAAAAACATCAAAACGGACAACTGTGGGCTGGTGACCTTTGTTGCGATTCGCGCAGAGGTATGTTTCGCAGCCATATTTCGGCAACTCAACCTCAAATACAACCTTGATAAAAATGACTCCGCTGACCATAA
>JAOBAT010139274.1:0-11705 GCA_026413305.1 Hydrozoanthus tunicans
AGAAACATTTGTTAGGCGCGCTACGTTACAATAGCAGCCGAGCGAGGAAAAACTACAATTCTGAATTTTGGTGGGCACATCCATATAAAACTCTCAGCAGGCCGGCGATCAAGATAGTGAGTTGAATTGTAAACGATTTCAGGTTTTTTTTGTTGCCAGATGGTTATATAAGAGATATAGTGTAAAATTAAGCGCTAGCAAGCACAGGCATTTAGTAATTGTCAGAGTTTGAAAACTAGTAAAGAACTAAATATTAAATTTTTGGACTTGTGGAAGGAGCAACTTTTTCGAAAAAAGAGCAACTTCTGGGCAACTTTTACAGGGTTTTTTGGGCAACTTTTAGCAGAAACCCGTGCAACTTGTGTAAAAGCCTAGACTGGCGGAAGCAACATAATATTTGGGGGCACAGTGCGGAAATTGTAACAGTTCGTTGATATCTTTTAGAAATTGGAGTGAGATCATACTGTTTAATTCTGAAATTTATACTCACAATTCTGTGATGTTCCTTGGCTGATTAATCCCCTAAGATTACAGTCGATTTAAATAAGACTTAAATTCTTCAATACGTTTGTCCGTTTTCCGACGGAAATTTCTTTCCCAGACTCCGCTCCGGACCTACCTCATTGACCGTAAACATACCAGTTGGGTCAATAATAAACTTAACTGCGTGCAAAAATTTGGAATTTGTAAAACAATTTGGTAAATCATTGATGTACAAGGGAAATAACAGTGGTCCTAACTATGGCTCCTTGGGGAGTACATTGCTGTGTGCGATTATCCAAGTAAGAAGTAAGTAACAGGTGGGCATTTCCTTTTTAGCCATACTGATAACAATTTCGACAATTACATGAAGCGAGTTGTCGTTGTCCCGGCTTATCGGGTTTCCCGTCTCCATTGCATTTTGCCTCTTCGTTTGCATGTAGACAGGCTCGCCGAGACAACTATAGTGCATGTAAAGGCATACAGCCGAGATACCTCGGCTTTGACAGTTGTGACACACGTAACTTCGCTCTTCCGGCTTTATCCAGCGAACAATACAAGGTATTCAGTATTCTGTTCCAAATCTTGCAGAAATGGAGGAAATTAATTGACTGCGTCAACGAACGGACGATGTCACGAAAACAATCCACGTTGAACTTGTCTCGGACAGGCGGGATAAATTTTTTCCTGCAGCCCAGCTCCTTTTGATTTGTTTAGTTTATTCAACAAGGTTAAAACTTGTTTATAATTTCTTATAATTAGGCTCATGAATGCATTTCATTGGTAAGTTTGGGTCCGCTTGAAGAAAAAAGGTCATTGAAAGCATTTGCCATGTCGCCAGACTTAATCAGGGAAATTCCATCCATTTTAACTTCTTTAATCGAGGGTATATCAGTTTTCCGGGAAGTAAGTTCGTTAACCACGCGCCAGGTTTTACGAGGGTCACTTTTACCTTCGTTAAACTTGTTTTGATAAAATGACTGTTTAGCAGATTTAATTTCAGCGTTCACTTTGTTTCGCATTGACTTGAAATTCTTCCAGTCATAACAATCATTTGACCTAATTGCTTTGATCTTTACGACTGTGCATGCGTTCCTTCAGTTTGGAGGTAATCCAAGGGAAATGGTTGGATGTAACACGCTTGGCACGGTTGGGGCATGCTTGTCAACAATTCGCAGAATCTTATTTTCCATTCTAACCGCTGCAAGCCCGGGTTAACGAATGTATTTAAAAACTCCCAATTTTCGTTAGAGATGTCTGAACGGAAATTATCGCTGTTGAAGTTCTTAAAATTTCGATATGTTTTTGAAATATGGTCCTTATTTTGGTCAATTGAGAGGTTACTGAAGGCATACACAAGACAATGGTCGTTGATTCTGATGTGGGCAGCTCCAGAACAGACTACTCTTTCAGGACAATTTGTATAAATGAAATCAACCAATGTTGATGATTTATCAGTAATTCGGGTAAGCTCAGAAATAAACTTGTGAAGACCATAGACGTCAACAATACCATTGAGATATCGAGTATCGTTGTCACATTTCGTAGGGAGCATATCCAGCTTCATATTCAGTAGGAAAGTACGAGTTTGTAAATGTTGATATAGACCAAATGGAGAGTTTGGAGGCCTGTTTACCAATTAACAACGGTTTAGAATTAGGCTTACAAATTTCAACGCACTTGTTTTCATGTTCATTTACAAATAGAACAGTGCGCAAAGAAGAGTTTATTGTAGATTTAGGCCCTGTCCACACGTATCTGTTTTCATACGAAAACGGAACAAAAACGGAGACTTTGCTCCGTTTTCAAGAAGATTTGCGTCCACACGTATCGTTTTCGCCCGTCCACACAACAACGCATTTCCGTTTTGAAAACGCTTTTATACCTTCCTGAAATAGATATATAATGTCAGATATGGTTAATATTAGACCTCGGAGCCTGTTTTTCTCTTGGATTGAGGAACAACAAAAACCTGGTTTCCAAGTGAACGGGTTATTTGCAACAACAACATAAGGGGTCTAGGGTGAGCAAATGGAAACCAGACCTGAAGTCAGTGTGCAGATGACAACAAAGCAACATAAACAAAAGAATGTTTTGTACCTAATTCACTCGTAGCCTGATGTTCAAGAGTGCTGAAAATGGACTTGGAAATCATCCCGATCAAGACAGAAGCCACGTGATGGTACCTATCCGCCATTTTGGATACTCACGGTTGAGTAGTCAGGCACCTGGTAGTGTTGTTTTGGTGACGTCATGGTTTTCAGATAGCATCGTTTTCCCCGTCCACACATGAAAACAGCGTTTTCAGACAACATCGTTTTGAAATCTCTCCACTCTGGAGAGCGTTTTCAAATGGCTCCGTTTCGGTGATCGTTTTCAGCGTTGCCATATGGGCAGTAGCCATATCCTGAGCAGAGCAAAATATGAAAGATTGTCCGTTTTCGTTTGTAAACAATTACGTTTGTGGACGGTATATCCGTTTCTCTTTGTTGAGATGACCTTATAATTTGAAGTCTAATTGGGTTGCCTATGGCAACCACCCGTTGGTTAAGTAATTACATAACTCGTGGTTTGTTTGAAATCAGATCTTGACAAGATCAAAATTTGAGTTCGGCCAAGAAAGTTTACTGCTCGATAAAGAAATAGTCAACAGTATTGCGAAAGTGCAACTGTACGTAGTGAAAATGCGAAACAGCGACCAAAGACATGGGAGCCCACAGACATCAGTTAATTAACATTGGCCGAGTAAATCCATGTTTTCCATTTCCAATGGCAAAGATGACAGTTTTACGTAAAAAAGAAATATCGCAGGGACCGGCAAATCTTGGAATCAATCAATTATTTCATCAAAATGCAAAAAAAGAAGTATTCGAATTACACCAGCTTCATATTAAGCTATGCCAGCTCACATATTTGCTGCTGTGAATGATTTGCCGTTTTCAAAACAAAATATTTTTTTTCCAATCAACAGATACCTAGAAGGAAGAGCATACAAAAACCGACCACTGACATGGCGACGGGAGGCGAAATATTCTTGAGTTTTGTTTTCGCCGTTCTCATTCTTTCAGATGTGGTTGGCAATGTACTCGTCGTTCTAACGGTTCATCGAACAGCCTCCATGCAAACACCGATGAACTATTTGATCACCAATGTCGCCATAACAGACATAATTATTGGCATTTTCGCCTTTCCCCGTCACGCTATCAACCATGCCTTCACCCATCCAGTAGGCGAGGTGGGGAATTACCTGTGCAAGACTATAAGCGGCGGGGGATTAATATGGGTCAGTAATGCGACATGCGGAGTTCTGCTTATGACAATTGCTTCAGAGAGGTTCTTAGCCGTTGTGCTTCCACTGAAGAAAAATTTGCGAGTAACCACAAAGAAGATCAAATACCTAGTGCCAGTCTACTGGCTTTTCGGTTTGGTAATAACTTTGCCATCAATTTGGGTTCAAGAGTACAATGCCGAAAGAGATTTCTGTCTGGAGATTTTCCCCAACAGTACTTCCCCTCGAACCTACATTGGGATTGTGTTCACCACCAATTGCGTTATTCCTGTCATTGTGCTCACGGCTCTCTACGCCTGTATCGTCACATCTCTGTGGAGGAAGGGAGCAAGAGCTATCGATACCTTTCAAGCAGCCAGATACAAGGCCAGGAAGAGAGTAACCCGGATGTTGGTTGTTATCACCAGTCTGCACATGCTGTGCTGGGTTCCAGACTACGTGACCTATCTACTGATCCATGTTGCACCGGAGGCAACACCACCTTACGGGTCAACATGGTACAATATCGCTGTACTCCTGATTATTTTCAACTCGGCTGCAAATCCTTTCTGCTATTGCGTGTTCATGAAAAACTTCAGAAGAGGTGTTTTGAGTATTGCCTGCTGGTGGCGTAAAGAGGAGAAAGCGGGGGTAAGCAAACAGACACTCCAAACTACTACGCCTTCGGAACCAACGCGAGGAACTGACCCAGCTACAGATAGCATGGGAAGTTCTTCATACAAAAGACACCATGAGAACATCCGAGAACAAGTAAGAGTTTAAGGTTTTTGGGGACCATTACTGTCATACGAAAAAAACTTGTTTTATAGAGAACTAGGTTAATTGTACTTCCATTACAACCTAAAGCAACAGGGGAGCAGTTTAACTACTGTCAAATTTGATACTAAATGGAAGCCTGAAGTCGTACTTAGGCGAAGCGAATGCTTACACCACCGTTAGACACAGATCGGCTGTGTAATTGTCGTTTCTTGGAAACTAGGTTTAGAACAGATGTGTAAAAACCAAACAAAAACTTCCTTTTCCATCACTTGTTGTTCTTGGATACACTGAGTTCTTTCATTAGATTACGTTCTGTGGGTAGACTTCTTTCTTTGAGTAGACAAGTTATTCGAATTTGCCAGACTTTATTAAACAGATTACTTTCTTTGTGGATAACTACGTTCTTTGAGTAAATGTCTTGCTTCGGGTAGACTACTTTACGTGGGTAGACTACGTTTTTCGGGGAGACCACGTTCTTTGGGTATATCACGTTCCTTGGGTAAACTACGATCTCATAATAATAATACTTGTTTCTTTAGCGCTCATTCAAAATTGTCACAGGCGCTTTGTTAGCGAATACTAGCTTACAATATTAAGATAACGATTAAATTAACTATACATGAAAAAACCTAAAATCAAAATACGTCTTTTCATCTTCGTATCATAAAATGCAGCTACCTGTTAAGCTGCTCAAAAATTAACATATGCTCTTTAAAAAGCTCAGTTTTAAGGACCTTTTTAAACAGTTCTACACATTGCAACAACCTTAGCTCTAATGGAAGCGAGTTCTGAAGATTGGAAGCACAAACGGAAACGCCCCATAGTGACGTCATAAGCTGGTAAGACTGGTTCTTGAGTAAAAGTTTTTTTTTCTGATCTAAGGTTTCTTCCTGCTCTTTAGAATTTTAAAAGTTCATTTACATAGTTGGTTGCCACTCCATCCACAACCTTTTAGGTGTACAAAATAATCTTTTATTCGATACCCTGTTTAGTTGCCAAATGCCTTTTTTGAGTCTAAAGTTTTTGTGGGTTTGCGTATGAAGTTCCGTCATGTTTACTTCGAGTACCCCCCTGCCACACCCCTGCCCCCTGGGGTAAATACGGTAAGAAACAGGAAGATTTTGCCGTTTAGGGACATTTCATATTGTGTTACACCGACTGGTTGGCCGAGTATGGCAGCCGGCAAACTTCAAGGAGAAAATACAAAAAGTGTACAAATATGTTTTGTTGTGAGTGTATAACGTTCAAATGTTTCGGTTTTGATTCTCGAAACCATATGCATCTGTATTATTCCGGGCAAGCTAGGTCAAGACAGTCCAAGCAGAAACGAACTTGCAGCAGAAAAACTTTCGTAACCATTCTCAAAGTAAAGCGGAATACTTTCGAACAAACTTTTGATTTTTTTTTCCTTAAAGCAATTTACTTGTCTTGTTTTCTTGAACACTGGTTCTCTCTAAGCGTTTCTCTGCTGCTAGAAACTATTTTAAAACAGCGAGAGCAAACTGAATCACAATATAACAAGTAACAAAGGAGCCGCGCTTTGAGAAGAGCGCAGCACTTCGCCGAACAACATCATGTGTCACTTTAGCATGTTATTGTATCAAACAAATAATCATTTTTTTCCCTGTGTGAGTCAGTTGGGATTTGAAGTTCGACTAAGGGCAATATTATAAATTAGGTTGCTCATCGTGAATCTTACCCAAAAAAACCTGCACACAGCCAACAAAGTCTTGGTGCCTTCGCCGGCCAACTGAACACTGATAAAGTTTCATACTGAAGGTAAGTTGACGGTTATATTGTTCTCAGTTACGGAAAAACATATTCAATTAAACTTACGATGTTGAAATCAAACTTTGTTTTGTCAACAAATACTCTTTATGGACTTTCAATTGAAAGGTGCTGTTGATTTCTTGAGTAATTGGGAAAAAGTCAACTGCTGGCCATTTACCGGCAGTCGCCAAACGCAACTTGTATCTCTTTGGTATACATAGGAAAGAGAACGTGTTGAGCTATAATCATGTTGTGGTCAACAAATGGACTTCGTTGTTTGTAATAACTATAGGAACTTTCAATTGAATATGTTGTTGCTTTCTTGAGTAACGGAAAAAACACTTATCAACTGCTGGCCCTTTTGGCCTCAGCGTGCAGTTAGCCACGGAATTTTTTTGTGTCGTCGAACAAGCCATCGTTACTCAATACCGAGGAAAGACAAAAGATTGAAAGGAAATCAAACTGTAGTCAACAAAAGCTCTTAGTTAATCTTGATAAATATTAGGGGCTTTTAATTGATCAACACTCGTACGTTTCTTGAATTATTGGAAAAAGAATAGACTGCCGGCCATTTAGTCGTTTTCAATTCCTTAGCGTGATGCCGACCATATAGAGACTTCGTTTTAAGTTCTTCCAGTTTATTATTTCCAATAGTTGAGTTGCATTTTACTTTTTAGTCATAATTGGAGAAAGTCAAAATCCGCGCTACCTTATTTAAGAATATGGAATAAATTATCTCTGGGATGACGTCATAGCTCATGAATAAAATGGGGAGGATTTAATTACCTCTTTTGTTTTCCAACCTCACAAATAAAATGCGGAGCCGGTATAAAGTCTTTTGTTATGACAATGATTTTAACGGTCGTTTTTCTAAAATGGCGCCAAACGCATTAATTATGCAAATAAGCTATTTTTACATCCGGCTAGAAATGGTTTCGATATGACATCATGTTTCTATTTTAATCTTTGGATAAGACACTACAAAACTAGCATTGTCATTTCAGCCGAGCAACAGCAAACATTAAGAAAGGTATAGCAAGTTTAGAACTTATGCAAATCCAGGAAAGAAATAAACAAATAAGAAACTTAATCCCCTGTTATTTTGTTTTTGACAGCTGTCGGCGCGATTTCGCATATTAATGAGGGTGTAAATGGTTGAGTGAGTTTTTGAATATTTAATTAGGGCGCTAGTAAGCGTACCAGCATTTGATGATTAAACTGTAAAAGAAAAGACGAAACTACAAAGATTGATTTCAAACACATTTTATTCTACTTTTAATTAATTACACTTCTGATAAGATCATAATTACACCCAATGAGTATTCTATACCTATCACTTGCAATAGCATGTGTGCTAACATATCTAACTAAAGAGTCGTAGTTATTAGCATCAGTAAAATAAAATGTGGGATCTGTATTTTGAATGTTGCATTCATTTCCAAATGTGTTTACAACATCTTCTACATCAAGGTATACAGCAGCATTTTCATACTGATCATCATACAGTTTATTTCCGCCACAAATGGCATTGATAAGGCATTCAATCCAAACTTATGGCAACTTTGGCCACAACAAGGAAATGTCCAATTTCTCTGCCTTGCAATGATTACCAAAAGCAACTGCTATAATTGTGCAGGCGTTGCTGCCTTGCCTGCCTCCAACTGATGACTGTGATAGTTCTTTAGGTAGATTGAACTTTACTATGCTACTTGAAATTTCTTGGCATCTCCCTGAAACTGAGTGGGTGTTGTCATCTGCATGTGCATCAACATTCAATGTCACAGGCTCTGTAGCCTCTTTCTGCTTTTTTGTTTTGAACCACCTCCCCTTTTCTATAAATAACCTTCCCAAAGGAAGGGCATATATTAAAGCTGACAGATTTCCACCACTGGAATGCTTTAGGGTGCTAAAAAGGGACTCCAAGGCACTCCCATTTATTCGAAGTGGGCTTATAAAGTACTGGCCTTTCGATTCAGTGACACAGTAGTAAAAAACCACTTGCAAAATGCCAGGAAGCCATGAACAACAACTCGAAGTAGATGCCATGTCTATTAAAAGTGGGGAAAAAAGTTATTTTGTTACAGTTTGCTTGTTGCATTAAAGTTGGGGATTGTAGGTTTCAGCATATATACTAGTGAATAAAAGATATTCTTAAAATGGGATCATATGAAAACATAAATAGCAAGTAACAATTAATAACTGATTTTGATCCAGTCAAGAAACCTAAAGATTAAATAAAAAATGTTAAGGCACTCATAATTAGACAGATAAAGTTGTTAAGCCCTGTCAAACCAGACTCAAAAAGAAAAAGGAAATTTCGTAACAGCCATTATTTAATGAGCAACTGGTTGTTTTTGTTTCTATTCAGTTGACACTTCTTTAGAATAACTTTATTCAATGGCAAATTCCATTTGATTTGGAATTGTTTTTCAATACTTTTCATACAATACACACCTGCCTTAGAGTGAACTTCACACCATGTTTCAAAGAAGTTTATCCCATTTCTGATGTTAGTAAGGACTTCACTGCTGAGATTGTCTACCATTTCAACCTTCCAACCCTTTCGATCTCCCTCAAATGTCTGGTGGATCACTTTTAAATAAACTTTGCATAACCGAAGCTTCTATGAGTGGTAAGGGAGGGACTATAAGACTTTTGAGGGGGGCAATTGATCTGGAAAAAAGTCAATTTAAGAAAACTGTTTGGTTTTCTAAGATAGTGTAGGATATTTATTTGTGAAATTGAAGAGGATAATGTGTAACTTTTTTGGGTTGGTGGGTATTGTTTGAAAAGTATTTTCAAATGCGCCCCCTTCCCCCCTCACGAGTCTAATGGTTCAATCCCTAATAATGTTTTGCGTATTCCACTTTTTCGTGGCCATGGGAGTTAAGAGGGTAGTATTAAACTTTTATGGGGGTAGACTGAGATTAAGTCAGTCGTTTTTCTCAAAACTTTCGTAAAACCAAAGGGATAAAGGATTATGTGAACACTTTTATCGACTGCTCTTGCAAAAAAAAATTCCAGCCACCCCCTCCTCTCAGCCTCAGATTCTAACGGTTCTCCCCTTTGTTTGCACAATTCTCTCGCCGAGGAGATTAATGCAAAGGCAAGCTAGCAGATCAAGAGAACAAAATCAGCAGCAGACAGAAATTATCCTAGCAAGTCTTCACTTTTCTGTTATTAGATTCGATAAATAAACAAAAACAAAGAGCACTTCACTAAGCCGTTCCGGACTGAAAATTATTAGTTTCAATATATCAATTTTCCCAGTGAAAACTGTTTCTGTTCAAGCTTAATTATACAAATCAAATTGCCAAACTGTTACGTGACCAAGGATTCATTTTGTTACCTTTATACAAATTCAAGCTTGACAGTAGGTGTCGAACATGTTTCAATACTAATTTGCGTTAGAACACGACATCGCGCTGCGCCTCGCTGCCTACCGATTCCTAATGAACAACAATGTGCGGGGCATATGTTCATCTCAGAAATATTTGGAAAGAAACTATAAATGGAAGATGTTGCTAAAATGAAATAAAATTTATTATCAACTTCGCTTGCGGCGGACAGCCCATTAGGGAGCGTTTGTGTTCCAGAATCAGTCTTTCGATCGATCTTACAAGCGGCGGACAGCCCGTTAGGTAGCGTTTGTGTTCCAGAATCAGTCTTTCGATCTTACAAGATAGCAACGGCACAATATTTTCATTTTTCTTGCTCGCTCGACCTCGTTGATCTTTGCCACTTTGACCATCAACTAGTCTCTGGTTTTAGCAAGTGTTTGCCGTGTTTGAAACAAATATCACACTCAGTGGTATTTAGCCAGTAACCTCTATGCCATTGAGTTGCAATTGTCTACATCAACGTATACTGAAGTTAAGCGCTGACCTACAGGCTCGTTTTCCCACAAGTTGTGTAACGATCATCAAACGGAAGTTGCAGACTTATTTTAGGTACGTTCTTACTTTTGTATAATTCTTTGATATGCTATTATCATTTAAAAATCTTGTTTACCTCTTTCGTCTTGTACGTTTCAGGGTCATTTATATAAGTCATTTGCAGCAGATTAAATGGGTTTATAGAGACGGTTAAAGCGCAAACAACACTATTTTCCTGAGTTGAATACTCTAAGGAAATAGAAAAAGACAGTTGATGCATTTTCCAATTAAAAAGAATTAAATATTATTTTTTAAGCGCGGAATACCATTAGGTATTTATGGTAAATTAATAATAATCAGTAATCAGTAATCCATTTACTGTGGACCCGATGGCCTGTATGTATTCGATTTTATGAACTGATTCTACTAACTTTATAAAGAAAAATACTTTAGGCATTAAGAAATAAAAGTGAACATTACTTCATTATTCGCTAAACTTCTCAAAAGCGGGCAAAATCGTGTCGGAATAAAGCATCACTTCCGCTTCGTTTTTCGTGCATGTTTCAGCAGCAGAGACAACTTACTTGTATCTATTTTTTGTTTTCACACCAATGTTCTGAGCAATGTTTGCGGATAGTTTGAGCAATGTTTGCGGATAGGTTTCAAAGCTATGATATTTTGCAAACACTGCCTCATGAGTTATAAATCGAATCGTTTTATCAGCTTTTATGAGCAAACACTGGATTCTTCAAATGGAAAACTGCACTGACGATTTATTTTATAAATAGCCCTAGTAGTTACAACAACACTAAAGTAAAACTAAAAGCTCATTCTTATGAAATTTTCAAAATTGTTTTTGAAGTTCAATATTTTACTGAAAAGGTTTCCTCCAAACTACAAGATCGATTCGATTTTTGTTACACAAACATAGCCATGGGAATTTTGATGATATTGTTTACTTGTGAATTTGATTTTGACTCACAAAACTTGATGAAATATGTTTACAAATTGGTGGAAGCCGTTGATACGCAAGGTAACTGCGTTATCTACAATCTCGACATTGTTACATTCAAAAATTAATGCACCGTGCTGGAGTAATGGTGTCTCAAGCTATATTATTCTCTTAGTGTCCAGCTATATTATTCTCTTATCTATCCCTTCTTAACTTACAGCTTAATTGCTTGGGGAAACACATATAAAACGTCCCTTCAGCCTCTTTTCATCTTGCAGAAAAAAGCAGTTAGAATAATAACATCTTCTGACTATAAAGCTCACTCCAGTCCACTCTTCTACAAGCTAGAAATACTCAAACTGTTCGACTTAATATATTTAGACATTGCCTTATTCATGTATGACTATTACACTAACAAACTTCCAATAACTTTTCATGACTTCTTTAAAAGCATACATGAGGTACATCAGTATAACACCAGACTGGCAAGCAAGAAATCATACTATCTTCCTAAAATTAAAACTAATTATGGCAAATTTAATATTCGGTTCAATGGTACTAAAATTTGGAATTCTATTGA
>JAOBAT010139296.1:0-58077 GCA_026413305.1 Hydrozoanthus tunicans
CCCCTTATGCTTCTAAAAAGAAATTAAATTGTATATTAACTCAAAAGTTAAAACCCAATTATGCTTAACTTAAAAAACGATTCTTCTACATTGTTTCTTCCCTTAGATTTTGAAAGTCAAGAAAGCGGTAAGTATCAAAACAAATCCTTTCGCTTTTATTAGTGTATCAGGTTTGTGCAAGAATATTCCGAGTTTCCCGCACCTTGAACTTAATCTCTAAAGGATCGACCACATGGAGGGGTATCGCGCATTAGAGTCAACTACAGGGGTGGGGGATTCTACGTTAGTGTCAACTAGGGGAAAGGGAGAATAGCGCATTAATATCATTATAACAAGGGGAGAGTCGTGCATTAGTGTCAAATAAAGATCTTGTCGAAGAACCGATTGTGAATGATTCCAAACTTTGTTTTTGACGACTTTCTCGTTGTCCACTAACCTCGTTCCCAGGCCTTGTCCTAGAAGTTGGAACTTATAGGAAAAAGCCTGGGAACGAGGATGGCTGCCTACTGCAGCTGCCGGCCGCCTGACAGGTTCTTTCTGATCTGCTGCAGGTAATGGAGACGATGGTGCCACTCTTTCAAGTCTTCGAACTCGCAAAAGCCGATTTCGTAGGTTCGTAAGCTGATCTTGTTTGTGTACTGTTTCTCATGGTTTTTATTTCTTAGTTCGTCGGTTTTAGACTGCGGTGGTGGGGCAAATTGTTCCGATAATTTTTAACAGGTGCTCGTCGCTTTGTCCTACACAGGAAATTGAGTCCACTAACGCTTCTTCTTCACAAGGAGAGCGCGACCAAGAAGCGTCCATCTTTCTATTAAGTTTTGTTCAACCCCCTTTTTGCTGCAACTCTGTGCGCTTATATATAGAGTAAATTACAAAGCATTTCTTATTTACTCTGGGTTACACCGATAAAACCTTCCCTTCTTGCCTGGAACCAACAGCTTAGCGTCCTTGTCCACGGCTGGTTTGGCAGAATTAAAGAAGGTCGAACAAACGTACAACCCTCGACAAGGCTAGTGGTCGAACCCAGGGCCACGTGGTTGGCAGTCAGTCATCTACTAACTGAGCGATGGTGTCAAACAATCGTGTATGCAAAAAGATAGATTTAAAACACTTTTTTTGTTTCAGCTTGCAATGCAAAGCTACGGAAGGCTTTTGAAAACCGTTCTGAAAAATGTGACATAGAAAAACTGGCTGGTAACTGCTTTCTAGTTCTGCATCGTCCCTTTGTGTTTGCCTTGCGCCACGCCATTGATAAAGGTGAGCAGCAAAACCACAACAAGAGTGTGTTGGCTTTGTTTCTTTATGTTCAACTTGCTTATAACAGGTATTTTGGATGTTGACATCAAACTTGTCAATTTCACCCCCAAGCTTCGTATTCGAGAAATAGGTGCGAGCATTTTTCACGTGCAAACCGTGTCCCCGAAGGAATTCTTTTCATTTGTTGACGCTTTTATATTTGATTTATGAAAATAGTCACACTTTTGTGATTCGAAAGCGAGGCTTGGGGGTGTTGACGTAACATGCATAAGGCTTATTCTCTGAACTTCCCTCAACAAGCTTTCGCCTGACCTGGTAGCTTAAATGATACAGCAACGAGAGATTTGTTTTGAAGTTCACGAGTTCGATTGTCGAGCTAAAAAAGGTTAAATCTTTTCTCCAGTCTTAATTAAAGTGTATAAACGCTAGCAACTTTTTTGGAATCAAATTGTTTCACATACAGTTTAAAGTACTTCTGCAAAAACTTTTTCCATATTTGTTCAAGTTGGCTTTTTTTTCTACAGTGGCTTAAACTAGCAAAATTTTCAGACATCTTGGTTCACGAATGTGGTTTCGGGGAACTGGGTTGTGACGTCATTCCCATGAGATCTTTTCTTAACACAAAGGGACAAAAGAACTGAGAATTGTGTGAGGAATTTGAATCTACTTCTGAATTAAAAATTTTTGATTCATTCATGTCAATCTTGTTGTGTTTTGATCCAGAGATGTCCAGGAATGACGTCATAACCCAGTCCCCTTAAAACGCGGTCGTGAACCAACAAAACTTGAACTTCAAATGTGTATGAAAAATCGAGAATACGTCCTTCGTTTCCAAACACTTTTAGTGGTAACGAAAATAATTGTTGGTGTTATAGGCTGGCTAGGTTTAGTTTTTGACTCCGATCCGGTTCGCGTAATGTTAACCAGATGATCGTCTTTGATTTCCCTTTGGACAGGACAATAATCCATCGCAGGTGGAACAAACAAGCACTCATTTATATAGCTAACTCGAGTGTCAATACAGGGGTCTGGCTGGGGCTCAAATCAGCAACTCTAGGATTGCGAGTCACACAGCTTGGCCAATGTGCCGCCCTCTATTTTTGTCTCTATTTCAGGGTTGTTTGATAAGATGGTGCCAGAGGGACACACGATAGTGAAGAGAGAAATTGTGACCATTGTTAAACAGTTTAAAATCATCGATCAAATCCTCGGCCGATTTAGGGACGGAAAGCCAGACTGTAAGAAATGCACTATTGCTGCTGTTCTAACATTTCATTCCGGTAGCTTAAACAATGAACTGCTTTTTAATGCAGAAGGCAAATAAACAAATGTTTTCCTATTCTTGTTGTTACCGTCATCGTCGTCATCGTCACTTACATTGTCACCATCATCAACATCATGTCGTCGTCATCATCACTTACATTATCACCATCATCAACATCATGTCGTCGTCATCATCACTTACATTATCACCATCATCAACATCATGTCGTCGTCATCGTCACTTACATTATCACCATCATCAACATCATGTCGTCGTCATCGTCACTTACATCATCACCATCATCAACATCATGTCGTTGTCATCGTCACTTACATTATCACCATCATCAATGTCATGTCGTCGTCATCATCACTAACGTTATCATCATCATCAACATCACGTCATCGTCATCATAATCATACCATCTTCAACATCGTTAGTCAACCTTCATCATTATTGGACGACTAAAACTTGTTCAATCGTATGGGTTATATGTCTTAAACGTACAACTCTTTACAAGAATAGAATATAACTAAAAAGCTTTGAAGAAAACATTACACTTATTTTGCGTTCACTAACTTTAATTTACTTCAGACAGGATTGAAGTTAATTTTTAACAATAACATTTGAACAATGAACCAGCTTTAAATAGACAAGTATACTGATTCTTTCACTGCAAAACTCTTCCCCTGGGGAATTACCTATAATGGTCCGAGCTTTTAGTTGCTCTGAACTGGTTTCCATTGTAATGTCATAACCAGGATGAAATAACGAATATGCATGCAAATTCTTTCGACAGTTCCGTACGTGTACAGTATTGTCCAGTTGGTCCAAGGGGTAGGTATATCCAGAAGCACATGCAGTTTTTAAGTTCGACGAGGGAGAACGACGTCCTAAATAGCGTCCACTCCCTGTGTGTCACCACTGCATGCGTTAACTTTTAAAGGCTCGCGAAGGCTAACTGTCTGCCTTCTAAAATACTTGGTAATTTTACGAAAGACAAATAAACACGCAATACCGTGCTAGGAAGAGGAGAAGTTTTGTAATTTGGTGAGACTTTGTAGTGAATTGATTGACAAAAGAACGATTAATGTAGGGGAAAGTCCCATAGTTTTCTAGGTTGGCAATCGGGAACTTGTGGTTCCTTGTAGCCTGCTAACCGGAAATCGAGATCTAAACCAAATGTCATTGCAAACAATCTTTTTCAACCAACAGGGGCTCGATTTCTTCAAGCAGATAACCTCCACTGTTAATTTGAGATGTCGCGATTATAAAGGTAAAACTGATTTGATCAGTAATGCAGAGTATATTGGCAGAAAGTAGCTTTCAAAGAAAGTACCAGACTGTTACCTGCAGTCTAGAAGAGACAAAAGAAAGTACCTGTTTGTAATACGCTTACTAATCTTCAAATAAACTAGAGAGGACATTAGACGCAATTAGTTTTTCATCATGGCTCCTGAACTCATTCAACTATAGTCGAGCTATAGTGTCATTGACTTTCAGTGTTTAAGAGTAAGGCAGATACATTTAGGAGGCCAAAACAACAATCAAAGTGGGTCTTCTATGCAGTGTAGCGCACCTTTAAGCGCTTGCACGCGTACTTGGAATCTCCAAACCACACAATCATTCTCGTAAACAGTGCCCACGCAGCCTACGACTCTGGGTACGAGAAATGATCACACACTTCGAGTATTTCACGTCGCCAAGGAATTGTTGCTAAGAGCAATAATATTGTAAGACATCTAAAACCTAAACTGCTTTTTTATCTTTCTCAGAAATTGCCAAGAAATTGTTAAAAAACATTGAGGATAAGAAAAAAGACGCGGCCCTGAGACAAGCTGGTCGGTTCTACCTCTCGAATGTGCGACGATTCACAAAAGCCTTTGCCATTATAACAATGAAAAGTGGCAAACTTCTTGACTTGGACTGACTTATTACTTGAGTTGTTCCAAGGTAAATGCTCTCTTTCTTTTGTGTTGGAGTTTCTTTTGTTCATGACAATCACGAGAGAACGGGCAATAGGACTCGGGGTCCCTTCCGAGGTCTGCTACCTGGGGCCTACGGTTTAACGTCCTTAGTTATCCAAGAAGGTGCGAAGGTCTAACCCTTTAATTTGCAGCCGTTAAAGAAAGGCAGCACCTTCTCCTCAGTCATTTTAAGACCCTGAGTGAGGGTCCAGCACCGGAAATCGAACCCAGGCCTCCCGCACGACAGACGGGAGCCTTACTGACTTGGCCAGGCTAACTAGGCGGCGGAGTTTGATGTTATTTAACCACACAAGTCTTGTATACATCAAGCTGAATAAAAGTGCCTAGCTATCAAACAACTTTGCAAACGGCTCAAATTTGTCCAAAGGTCGTAGATTTCATTCCGCCTTCATGGGTTTAAGGTTATTCATCTGTCAGGATTCTGTAGCATTCGCTGATCTATCTATGCTGTTTATTCTTCATCTAAGCAAGGAAATGTTTTGCTTTTGGTTCTCGTTGCTTAGTTCAGTAATTTTTTAACTAAGCTTTTAGTTTAGTTTAGCTAAACGTGTTGTACGCTGTTTGGAAACATTTCGACACTTTTTAAAATTGAAATATTAAAATATCATTTTAGCAATTTTACGATGTTTTAGCTAGTTTTTTTTTTTTCAGATGCTCGAGATGACAAAGAGATATTGTTTTTTTTTCAGATTATCGTCAGCAAATTCGACGATCACCAATTTTGTCTCAATCAGACTGAACTCTAATTCAGTCCATAGCAGGCGATGATATTCTAACCCGAAGTGTTGGGGTTGTTTTCAATCTAGCTCAATTTTAATTTGCAAACTTGATGTATGCGATGTTGAAATAAAACGTACAGTACGACGAGTTGTGGCGTTCTTATTAGCACGGCGTCAGGGATGCCGCTATTTAAGAAAACCTTCTCTTTAGGAGGTTAACCACGATCATGACTTAATATCTTTATATTAACTTGAGACTGCATTTCGATTGATATTCAGTTTAAAATTCTTTCCTGGATACGAGGCTCAGAGGAATAATGAAAAAAGAAGTAAACTATTCATTTTTTGATCCCAAAGCGATTTCTTTTGTTGTATTCACCAGAGTAAGTATTTTAAGATATTGAATTGTGGCCGGTGCCTAGGAGAAAATTGACCAATAAGACGGGCCAGTTTGACCAATTAGGCCGCACAGTGCCCAGAAATAATGGCGGAATGTGAAAGCACTGGTACTTGCTTTGAACAACAAGATATGAAACAACTGGGCGAGGTGGGGGAAATGAATTGTCTTGAGGGTGTCGAACTCAAGATACAGTAAAAATACGTCGGTAAACTTGAAAATACGGTTAGAGATAACCCAAAGTGACCAAAAATTATCCAAAGGGTTTTCAAAACTTGTTTTTCTTTATGGTTTCTTGAATTTAGTGGCACTAGTCTGGATCCTTCCCTTGCGTGATTGTAAGTCGACCAGTCTAGCTAATAAAGAACTTGTAAATCGTCGGAAATTGTCAGTTGTTACTATTGTCGCAACAAAGAAACTTTAATTGGCCTAAAAGGGTTTGACCCTTACTGACATATTCCCCGTAGTAAACTGTATGTATACTGATCGCTAGTGACGCTGGGGCCCTAATCAAATTAAGAGCCTATTTTTTAATAAAAGAGCTGTAAAAAGACTTAAAATTATTTAAGCACCGTTTCTTATGCCTAGATGGGCTAAGTTGTAAAAATCTAGGTTCCTATATACAGGTTTTTTACTGTGTTTTTGTTGAACGCCGAAGGTGATAGTGTAACATACATGCAAGCTAACAAGGAAGCCAGCCTGTAAAAGGTCGCTAAGGTCTCACGGGTCTCAGGAGGAAGTAAGCCTTAACAAAAAATGCTTAGAGCCTGAGTTGCAGTGGCACATTGTACCTGTGCATGGCTGCTAACACTCAGGCTATACTTCTTGTTTTAGTGTTAAGTACAGGCTTAGTTCTTTCTGACTGGTGAGGCCTTAGTGCCATTTTACTGTCTGTTTCAGTCTTACAGCATTAGTACGCATGTGTAGCAATTCAGAATCTACGTCATCAGCAAGATCCCACAATCATAACGCTTACAATTTTGTTTAGGTTCTGTGGGAATTCGAGCCGATTTTTGTTAGCTATGCCGTGCTGACGAGGTCAAAAACTGCAGTCCCCGGCTGCTAAAACTCAGGCTCGAACTAATTTTAAAGGCTCAGAACACAGGCCTTAGCCGTGCCGCTTAGTGGCATAGGCCCCTTTGCTGACAGTCTCCTTATAAGCACGTATGTGCAGCGCTTCATATTTTCAACCTCGCTAACCACGATCAAAACGCTTACAACTTTGATCACCAAAAGTTATTCTCCCAATTACCTTGCAGGCGCTCTCTCGCGGATCGGGAAGGAGAGAGCGACTGGCTTTCGAAACTAAAACTTAGTACGACACCGTACTCTTTGTCGACAAGTGCTGTGGGTTCTTTTAATTCCCCCGAAAGCAGGTTGAGAGACTGGGCCTACGGTTTAACGTCCTTATCCGAGAAGACGCAAAGGTCTAACAGTTTTCAGATGTTTGAGCAAAGGCAGCACCTTCTCCTCAGTTATTCTAAAACCCTGAGTGAAGGTCCGGCACCGGGAATCGAACCCGGGCCTAGGCTACCAACTAGGCTAACCAGGCGGCGGGAGTGGGGTAAAATGTGCCCAGTTTTTTGCATGCGAACCGTCGACCAAGACCATCAACCCAGACCATCACATCCTTTTCGAGCAGTCTAACACGAAGTTTACAGCTCAAGCAACATCCGGGTTTCTCGGTATTTCCTCCGTTTGGTCCATCATGGCGGCTGCTTTAATCCGTGGTTGCCGGTCTTTGGAAAGAGCTTCTTTGCTGGTAAGTTTTGCCTTGTTTAACGGCAAAAGAACTCTAAAACGACCTTTTAGAGTTGTGACTTAGGAAGGAAATGTTTTGTGACGCAATCCTGATTTTGTAGGTCCGGCATTTTTCTGTGTCTGCGTTTCGGGGAGAAGTCGCCAAGGTCAGTTGAACTATAATACATGTGAATTGTACGTTGTACTTTTGAGTTCGTTCTGGTTAGCTTGCTCTTGTAGTCCCTTGTTTAATTATATTTAACTCTTTTACAGGCACCCATTCAAGTATTTGGAATTGAAGGCCGCTATGCCCATGCAGTGTACTCCGCGGCAGCCAAAGAGAAACAGCTCGACCAGATTGAGTCTGAACTCAATAAAGTAGAGGTAGTGTGAACGTTATGGTCTAATATTTCAACATGAAAGTTAAACATCACATCTGGATGGCATGTTTAGTGCATCAAGTTGGAATTATTTTACAACTCAAATGTTAAGCCATTTTTTATGCATGGCTAAGCTGTTGAATTGTATTTGTTGTCTTCTGTACTTTTGCTTTGGGAACAGTGTCTTTGTAAAAAGCAGTTTGGAAACTGTGTTTTGTCGCGGGTGTTTCGAACAAATTGCTAACTTCCGTTTTTTTATTTTCAAAACAAGTCAGCATTGCACTCAGGCACCAAATTGGAGTATATGTTTTATGTCAATAATTTTATACTGGATACTAGTTGTATGTACTCTTATTATATGTAGTTTTTATGTTGCTACAGAGTCTTATCAAGTCAAACGAAAAGCTGCATGAATTCATCCTCAATCCTACCCTTGACAAAAGAGAAAAGCAATGTAAGTAGTTAGTTCATCAGGTAACTCAACAGTAGCGGCCACAAGGCATCTTTTTGTTTCATATATCAGGGCACTTGTGATGTTTTCCAGGGGCTAGTTGCTCAAAAGATAACTTTAAACCAGGGTTAACACTTACCTATTGGTTGTCATTTAATTAACCCTGGGTTGGGGCTAATCATCTTTTGAACAACTCAGCCCAGTTTGAGTAAGCCATTTATTTATTAAGCTTCTCTACTCTTGGTTAGTCTGAGAACCCAACAGGTTTTACAACCCAATTATTGGACTTCAGGACCCAATGGTTTAGCATCCTTGTCTGAGAAGACCCGAAGGCCTAACTGTTTGCAGATGTTATAGCAAAGACGGCACCTTCTCCTCAGTTATTCTAAGACCCTGAGTGAAAGTCTGGCACCAGGAATCAAACCTGGGCCTCTTGTACGACAGACATGCATTCTTGATAATCCATGTTGGGACCCACTTAAATTTTATTTCCTTACTTTTAGAAAAAAATACAGAAGCTCTAAATATATTATCTGCAAGTAGTTTAATATTGATTTTTCAATCTTGTTGGAGAGTTAGAATCTCTTTTATTAGAATGTTAGTGTAAATAGTTTTGTATGTCACAGGAAGTGTCTCAATTAATCAACCTTATGCCTCTGATTTTTCCCAGCTGTTCTTAGTGAGATTCTATCAAAGCAGAAGCTGTCTAAAATTACCATGAACTTGTTTGGTGAGTAGTGACGCTAAGAATGATTCTGTTCTCCAGTCGGAGATAAAGGTGGGAAGGAGGAGGGGGGAGGGGAGTGGGGCTAGATAGTACAAGTCCTGATTTGAACTATAATATATATTGCAACTTCTTCATCCTTTAACAGACCCTTTCGGTTTGTGTGACTTTCTCTGTTCATTTGTATATTAGCTGATATATCAAGAATTGCATAATACAATTCCAAGAAGATGGGTTTATAGCTGCAAAAGATGTTTCTAAAAAGCCAATGAAAAATAGGGCTAAAAAACTTTATTCTAAATGGTACAGGGTTCATTTGAAATAGAAGCAGTTTTGGAACCAAAAATGCCCTTCAGGTTTTTATTCCTGGTGCACACTAGAGCTTGCAGCAGAGAGCTGAAAGTTAGTGTAAGAAAATCTCCCCTGTGTGCAGGAATGTTTTGAGTACTTTTTGTCACACTTGTCATTGGCACAACATGCTAAATAATTTTGTGCACAAGTGATTGTTTTCTCAGGCATGTAGATATGCAGTTAAACTATCAGTTCAGGAAATGGCAAGAATACACATGCATAAATAATTCTGTCTAAATGGTATCCAGTAGTAATGTGCGGAATATTCGTTCACAAGTGAATCAATGAGACGGTGCAAAAAGTGTTACTCACCTGTTTCATTTTTCTTGGTTGAACCATTTCAAGCTCATGTGAACTTAGTCAAATTAAACTGTTGCAAGCTTACATAAAGATTAGGTTCTAAGCTACTCATGCAGTTTTGTTTACTGTTTGGTTGTAATATTTTAGATGCTCTTGCTGAGAACAATCGTCTGAAGCTCACTAACAGTGTAGTGAAAGCTTTCTCCAAGCTCATGAGTGCAACTAGAGGAGAGGTCGTTTGCACTGTGACTACTGCAAAGGTATTGTTTGACAGTCATGTGGTAACGATCTTTGACTAATATTTCCATTTGGTAGCTTTTTAGCAAGAGTTTTTCAAAACAAAATCCAGGTTTCAGAGGGAGGGAAATCTACCCAAATTGATTTAAACTTCAACAATAATGTGCACTCTGGCTAATAGAAAACCATATCATAGTAATAATGACCCATTTTGATTGGTGAGAAGAGGTTCATAGTTATTTTCTTTGGAAGCATGGAAAGCAGCAGTTTATGTTAAAGAAGTAATAAATTTTCTTTCAAAGCATATTCCAAAATAACAATAATTGCTTTGTTGTTATGAATGAAATGCAATTTGTATAAATGTGTAATGGATAATTGTGGTTAACTGTTTAGTTCTGTAGAATTCATAATATTTAGTGCTCTACAGTTTTAAGGAGTGGTATCATATATATGATTGTAAGATGCTTTTCTTGATTGTTTTTGTTTTGTTTTTGAACCTGTGGCTACTGGAATTGATGACAAAATCCTGCTACATATTCTGATTTGAAGCAAGACATGTGTTGACTTTTATGTTACCCATCATAATTATAGATGGGTCACTGGCTCCTGATTTAATCACCTTCACTTGAATAGGAAAATTATAATGATATAAGCAAGTTGTCTTTTAATAACTGTTTGCTTTTCTACTCTGTCAACCCACTGTAGCAATTGGAATCAGCTCAAATGAAGGAGTTACAGACAGCACTCAAAGGCTTTCTCAAGAAGGGGGAGGTCTTACAGCTGGAGACTAAAGTAAGTTCAAGGGAATAGGAGTTAAAATAAGAATATTGTTTTGTGATTAACATGTATTTGTGACGAACAACTTCAACTGTTGATGTAAATGAATGTATATTTTGTGTAATTGAACTGCAAAGGTGCAGTAAACCAAAACGAATGGCACTTAAAGCATGCATTCTCTCAGATGAGCACTTAATTAAGATGGGGGAATTTGTTGGAGAAATTATGGTAATAAAAAAAAACTTGGATGACACAAAGCCTGTATTGTTAACAAACACGAGTAACTGCGATGGAGTTGAACCAGTCACCATGGTTACATCAATAGTGCTCTTACTTTACATGTACTGTACAAGTTTGCACTACAGACAAACATTTTTCTTTTGAAAAAGTTATAGTCTTGCGAGTTAAACTTAAAGTTGAAAGGTGCTTCATATAACAATAGTACTAAGTTATACATTAAAACTGGATGATTTTTGTCTATCCAGGTTGACCCTGCCCTGATAGGAGGAATGGTTGTAAACATTGGAGACAACTTTATTGACATGTCGATAGCATCCAAGATTAGAAAAATCAAGAATGCCTTGAAAGAGAGCTTAGATTGAATTGAGTTGGATGTCATTTGGGGCTATTTGTGTTGAGCTGTGTCTGTGTACATTATCAGGAATAAAGAGTTCTCGTTTGTTTGATTTTAAGACTTGTCCAAGTGTGAAGTTATTTTTATCTTAGAACTCTTATCTGTGAAAACATTGAAGTAGCACCAAAATCACAGGGTACAATAACAATTTTAGAGCTGGTTGGTTTTATAAATGACATTATATTAGCACTTAACGCTACAGCAAAATAAGAAGAATTCCCTAAACAGCAAGCCTTATCATTTTAGCTGATCCAAATTGCTGAACTGGTACTGTGCTGTTAAGTGTATCATTGTGTTATCTCTACATAACCCATAGTAACAGTAAAATTTGGGACAGAACAGTAAGTTTGATTTTGTGGTTTCACGCATATAAAATTCTTTTGGTGTTAAAAAATCAAGTTTTAACATTTTTATCTCACAAATTAAACATCACAAAGTTTATGTCACAATGACCATTTCAATGCAGATAAAAATAAAAGTTTGTTTATTGTGAAATCTCGTTGTAAACAAGACAACATAAAGGTTTCGGAAACACAAGGAGATGGCATGATTTCTTCAAACGTGCTGTGTGACGAATGGGAAAAACTGTACTTGTATGCTTAAGTTGTACTAGTTGGATCTAAAGCTCTCTATTGCCAGTGCTACTCCCCCCCGTCTCCTCCTCCCACAGCTTATAACTTTAGCTGAGCTAAAGTGATCCCCAACGAATTCTTGAATTATTTTTATAAACAACATGCAATCACCTAACATTAATTACTTAATTTTCAAAACATCAATTTATGGCCAGAGCAAGAATAATAGAGGGGATGCTGGGGGGGGGGGGGGAGTTTCATGTTTTTCAACCCTAAACCACCTGCCAAACAATGTTTTATCCCTAAAAGAAAGGGCGGTCGCAGCAATATATTTGTAGGCAGCATTCCTGCTGCATCATGCAAAAAAGATGAAAACCTATGCCTTCACTGACCATCATTACCAAAATCTGACAGATTACTTTCCCATGTTGATTTACTCAAAATGAAAAATGCAATTTACTTTAGGACAAAAAAATGAAAAATGGTATCGAGGCCGCGTGGGCTCTGGGTACGAGAATGGGAAACCCTTGGGTTGTGTGCACATGCGCGGTGTGCGCTACTGGCTCGTCTCCCGGATGCACGGGAAAACCGCGCGCAAATTTTGAATAACTGGGTGAACTGGATGTTGTTCGTCTTCTCATCGAGATTCGAGAATTAACTGAAGATGGTACAAGTTTTTATGGTGATTAGATGCTTTTCCTGCAGAACGTTTCAAGTGCACCAGGTAATGTTATGTTCGAGTACGAGGATTGTTATTCAAAAAACAATTTTAATTGATTTTAAGATTCGAAAATGCGTTGATTCAAAGTGTGCACGTGTCTGTGGTAAATTTACTTGCTTTGTGTTTTCATCTACCCAAACCTATTTCTGCTTGGTATAGATTTATTTCTTGATAGACAAATGCTTTGTTTCTGGCGGTAAGTAAACATTAATAACACACCAGATGACTGTTGTTCTGTCCCGTATTCGTAACTCAGAGTTCTGTTCGTAAGTGTATGTATTTTAAAAACATGCTGATTTTGTTCAGAGTTTTGTTACAGACCTATCCCAGATCTGCTGAATCGAGAGAGTCAAAAATTACGAGTCAGTGACTTTGAGAAGAATCTCTAGATTATATACAAGGAAGGAGTGTTCCGCTTCAAAACTTGGTTCAAAAATGTCCTGGGCCTATACATTTGGGGGCTTATTATCAGAGTTCTACGGTATTACTGAGGCAATTTTGGACTCGAAGAAATCTTTCTTTTTTTTGTTGAAGGTCAAAAAGAGCAACAAATGGGTGTGTAAACTGTGTGGCGAGAAACAGTCAGTGAAGCGGGTGTTTGGTGAAGGCACTGGTGCAGAGTGTAGGCAGCAAGTGCAGAAACTCAACCTCATGCGAGGAGAAATGGAGCAAGAGAACTTCCAGGCTGATGAAAAGGACAGTAATGTAGATGACAGTTGCCATGGCAATGATACTAATCAAAGCCAACTGAGTAACAAAAATGGAGTACAAGAATACACAGAACAAAAACTTAGTAGATGGGAAAGATTTATGCCAGATCAGTGTGGTAAGCTATAAAAATTTTGGTGTTTGTTAGTGCAGTCACAGAACATACAACTAAGTACTGAGTATCTGCTGTCTTATCATTCGAGACTCACTGCATAACTATTACAGTAGAACCCTGTTAATATGGGAACCAATGGGGCCAGAAAAACTTGGCTTTGTTAAATGGGTGACTGTACAAAATGTACAAAATGAGAAAAAAATGTATGGTTATCAGGCTGGTGGACTAAAAATTTTGCCTGAAAAAAGAACAACATCAGCATCAAGGCTGTAGCAGGGGGAGGGGCAGGCAAAAAATTTAAGCATTTGTGAATTTATGAATTTAAGGGAAAGGATGTTGCTCTAAAACTGTACCCCTCCCCACCCCCCTTCAATTACAGCCCTGAGCTATGACTTGAAAAGAGAAGGTTGTTTTTGGACCAACCATCATGTCCTCTAAAAACTTTAAACAATGGACTGTCACCTTGAAAACCGTTTTTCATAATTTGAATTGCAGCAAATCTGATTGGAAAGCTAGTTCTGTCAGACGTGTACTCTTATGATTCAGGATTCAGCTGAACTTGATTATTTACCCATTCTCAGTCATGTAGATTAGTCAGATTTTTGCTATGTTTCTTCCTCACATCTTTCTCATGTATATAGAAATAACATAATTTACACAAGAGTAGCTAAATACAAATAGAAAAGTTCTTGAGGGACCATGCACACAAAGGGTTGTAGTTTCAAGAGAATAAATTAATTTGTGTGCAAGCTCAGTTGGGAGCACTGTGACTGCCAAACATGAAGCTCCAAGTTCGATCCAGGCTTTGTAGGAGATATAAGATTTGAGAAGGGTAGGCTGGATTGGTAAATGAGTGATCATGCGTGATAACATTTGTGAAAGCAATATTTTCAAAAAAGCATGTTGTTCCCAGATAATGAACAAGTTTATTGGTAAACAATTGTGTGTGCAACCAGAAAACACAGGGTTTTTTTAGTATGTTCTTCTTGGTAAGAGTTTACAGGGCCCTAAATTAACTTTTTCCTAAGGGAGCAATCTGATCACTTACCTAAAAATATTGGTCACCAGATGGAAGGGTTTGGTTGCCAAACAAAAGTGTTAGTCACTTTTGGTTTCTCCCTTAGAATTGCGGCTTTGTTGCTCAACTTGCCGCAACATAAACAAAACAATTTCTATGGCACCTTAATTTTAGTAAAGCACAAAATTTAGCTAGGTAAATAATTGCTGCTTTGTCTTGTACAACTGTCCACGGGAGCTCTATGTTTTCTTTCACAAAAAGCACTTTTACCTTGGTCTTGTATGTTCAAATTACCGAGGAGACAACTGGTTAGTTGCTACAGATGGCAACCAGTTTTGTAATTCTGGTCGCCAACATTCAGTTTTTGGCCCCACTGGCGACCAGTGAGTCACAATTTCGGACCCTGATTAAGAGTTCATTGCTTTCTTGTTCTGAGGTAAGTCTTTGGTATAGCAAATATTTTCTCCTTCTTTGTTTATTCAATTGTCCCTGGTTACTGAGTGAGTAGACTTAGGTCTCACTTGGATGAACTGGTGTCAATTAGCCTGGTAGTGAGTAGTGGTGGTTTTAAACAAAAAGGCAACATTTGGCATTTTCTTTAAGCACTAGTTTCTATGAGTAAATATTGGTTTAAATTTGAATACAGTATACTAGCTGGTCATCATTACTACATATAACAATAATTAGATTACCCCTTGTCATTTTCAGACTATGAATCTACTTATATTTTGTCAACTTGTTGCTTTGCAGCTCAATAATTATTGACTCTTAGAAAACACCACCTCATAGTGTGATTGTTACTGTAGTTTTTTAACACTTAGCTGTCAGATAGCTTTTTTGCCATTCAAATAACTGCAGGGCCCAAGTTGCTTGAAGTGCCCACACTATCATCAAACAAAACATAAACAAAGTTTTGGCTTTGTTTTCCAGTACAAATAAGCTTTTTGGTTTAGCAAATCTTTTTTTGCCCACTTTGTTCTAAAAAAGACAAAGACAATAGAAGTGGCTATGTGTATCAATTGTTTCAATTGTTATATGTAATAACTATTCTCTTAATCTGCGTAAAAATGCAGGATTTTGAGTGTAAGTATTATTGTCTAACGTCATGTTCTTTCCCATTTAAAACTCACAGCTGATGATGATGATGATTGTGAGGATATGATAGTCACAACATTCACCAAGACAAATGATTCTTGGCAGCAAAGAAGGAAGAGAAGAAGAGGCAAAGCTTCAACTGATGTCTCATTGCTGTACCCAACAAAAAGACAAAAGGAAGACAAAAATGTGAGTGGTCCAAAGCTGAGTCGGTGTTGGTCTAATGCTGCCAGATTTTGTGGCACAAGTCCAATCGATGATGAAACTGCTGTTTTGCAGCACTCTACCCCAGTAGCAAGTATTAATTTTTCCTCAAACACTCAGGTTCGTCAGAGCTCTAGTTTATGTCCCTCAGCCAATGAGACACAAAAAGAGAATGAAACATTTGAAATGAATAACTCAGCTACACAGCATGTGGCTTGTCTCACATCATCCACCCATTTTGGTGATGAAAAAGAGCGGTGTCCCCAAGACTCAAAATGGAAAGTGCCTCTTATTAGTGCAACACGAAAAAACACTCAAATGTTGGCACAACAGTCTAAAGTTAAGACCTCCAAATGGGAGAAGTTTATGGTGGAAGATGAATTAAATGCCAATGAAACATAACTTATAAAAGCAAAACACTTGAATCAGGCAATGTAGTGTTTCAGTGTAATTCTTTGAGTGTCACTAAAAGCTGCAAACTCTTTAATGGTTCTTGTGAAGTAGAGTCAACAATGCTAGAGTGTCTTACTCAAGATATTCAAATTTCAAGTGTTTTTAATTTCACCCGGTCAAAGTAAGTTAATTGCTAGTTGAACTTCAGGAACAAGAAAGTTCTGTTCTGTTTCAGTTGGATGATGCTCAAGGAGTTTGGTGATTAGTTGGTGGGGAGTTGAATAGAAAAGTTATGTGTATGTATTTTAATGATAGTCATCAGTAATAATAATAATAATAATAATAATAATAATAGTAATAATAATAATGATAATAATAATGGTTTATTGTAGACTCTGGAAAGTGATTGGCTCTTCCTCTACAAAAAAAAACTACTCAATGTTAAGACTTAAAACACTTCGATCTACCCCAACCCCAATAACTTAACCTATTTTCCCATTATGAAATTATTACATTTAAAATAAATAAATAAATAAAACACACGCACACACACACACCTATATATACATATGAATTATATGTATATACAAACACACACATATATATTTGACAAATGTTAATTGTAAAACTCCTTTGTTAACTTGCAAAACTTGATAAAATTTTTACAGTTTTTAATAGAAATTGGTAAACTATTAGTGCCCCCTGGGAGCGAAGATTTCTATCTGAAGTGCAAATTTGTTGTTCTAGTACTAGGCCAATAGTACTCTGGCCAATTTTCTTGATACAGTGCTTTAAAGGTGTTTTAAAGAACGTTGAAGTCTCTTCTATCTTTCATTGTAAGCCATCCGAGTGTTTTCAGGTCTTCAGGGTCCTTAAAACAGCGCCCTAGGACAAAGCTGGCGGCAGCGTTTCGGCATTTTTGTAAGCACTTCAGCTCAGATGCATTCAGTGGGTAAAAAACAGTGTCATCGTAGTCCAGCTTTGACAGAAGATGGAGATGGAGATGGTACGGGGCAAGGTTTTTTTAATTTTCTCAACACGGCTATTGTAGGATAAGAAGTAGCAGTTAAGTTGTTCACTTGTTGGTCCCAGTTAAGATACTCTCGTCAACCCTCTTGTTACTTTCTCTGTTCTCTATCTCTATACACAGGTCAGGGAATCGGGCCTAGACGGGACCATCCGCTTTGTTGCTTATGTTTTATTTTGCCTCATTCCTTTTTCTCGTTCTTTGTACACAGGTTAGGGAGTCGGGTCTAGACGAAACCACCTGTGCTATCGTATGCTACCCCCCCCCCCCCCCCCCCCTTCCTCTCTAATTTTTACACACAGGCTCGGAAGTCGGGTCTAGACGGAACCACCCGTTCTTCTGTGTGTTAGTCCACCAGCTCTCTATCTTTTTTTTATACAGGTTTGAGAATCATTCCTAGACGGGACCACCCGTTCTATCGTGTGTTACTCCCTCTATACATTGGTTTGAAAATCGTGCCTAGACGAAACCACCCGTTAAACTGTGTGTTACTCCCCATCCTCTCTATCTTTTCACACAGGTTTGAGAATCGGGCCTAGACGGAACCATTCGTTCTACTGTATGTTACCCCCCCCCCCCCCCCTGTTCTCTATCTTTTTACAAAGGTTTGGTTATCGGGCCTAGACGGATCCACCTATTCTTTTGTATGTTACTCCTCCTCATCCTATCTTTATATACAGATTTGGGAATCAGGCCCAGACGGAACCATTTGCATGTTTTCTCTCTCTAGTTGGCACCTATTAGGAGTAGTAAAAAATCAAGTACAGCGAATCTATTTTTTCATGACGGTATCTGCATTTTGTGTAATGATAGAGATCAAACCATCCTTACACATTTTTCAACACCGGTATTATCTTTTATTAATGTTTCTCGTGCAAGCGGTTGCACTGGTTACCAAAAGAACAGTGATTCTGAAAAGCTAATTCGCTTATGTTTGTATATCATTAGGTTTTATACCCGATACTATACTCGAGAGTCCTTGATAGGTATTGAAAACTTTCTATTTGTAAAATCGTGGTTAGACCTCACCTATAAACAAACAAAAGACGCTTGTTACTAATGTAGCTTTTATTGCTTACTTTTGAATGAATGAATGAACATTCATAAAGTCAGGGTGGCCGATTCAGTCACACATTGCTGCACCCAATTCGGCCTGTAGGCAGGCAGAAGGTTTTACAAAGAACTGATGTCTTAACGTTACAAACCTTCCATTATTTGCCGCATATCTTCCCCAGCAGTTTCCTCAAGTTGGCTTTCATGTTGTTGATGACTTCATCAAAGTATTTAATCTTCATTACTTTGTCGGGTTTCGATGCCATAATTTCCAATTCTTTTTCTGACACTGAGTTCCCTATACCCACTGCAGTTATAGCGACTTGCTCATCCTTGAAGAAAAAATAGCAAGACACAAATAACTCCCGATAACTGGCACAGCCGGTAACTTTGTTAAAGGGATCCTCTCCGTTGTATAACGTTATTGGCCTGAAATAAAACTTTGATTAAGTCTGCCGAAAACAGCAGCTCACTTTTGATGGCCCTTTGTATAAGTCTAACACCAAGTAATTTGAATTGATCATTTCCAATTTCCCGCGCGCCGCCATTTTGAAGTGTGACGTGTTTTGGTTGCAGTGCCAGTCTACACTCTAGATGAATACAATAGCAATGAGCGAGAGGGGTTCTGGCACTGCAACCAAAACAAAATTTTAAGTGAGACCAATAGTTTTATACAGTAGAGGTTTCTTCCAAAGCACATGTTTGCGGTATGATTGCTACACCATTATCCCCGTTAATTTGGATTTTCTTCGATAAACTGGAACTTTACTGGTAGTTTAAGTTGTTGGACTGCACTGTTTTACCAGTCTTGGTCATATTTTTGGAGAAGAGAGTAAGAGTTTGCTTGTCATCCGGGGACATATAGGAGTAATAGAGAAGCCGAAATATATTTTGTAAAGCATCTCAGCAGTTTGAGATTTTGAAGTAATGTTCTCAATATTGATACTAAACAAAATCAAGAAGGAGTAAACTGAAAACGTAGTAGTTACCTTTATCTTCTTTGAAGGTTCGACTAATTTCTGTGCACCACCAAACGTCTGCCCATCCGTGATGACGAGAAGAATTTTTTTAACAGTCGTGTCATTTTTGCGACAACCGTTCTCAATATCGTAAAACTTTAAAGCTTCTTTCAGAGCACGTTGCGTTAACGTAGCACCTTGCGTCCACTTTACTTGAGAAATTTTTTCACGACATTTCTGCAGGTTCCATAGGTCGTGGTATGAAAAATCGAAGTCTTTGTACGCGAAATGGTCATAATGTAACATGGCAATATGTGACCCTTTTGGGCTGACATGCAAGTGAGACACGAGTTCGGTTAGGAAAGTTTTGATTTTGTTGAAGTTTTCGATTCCAACGCTTCCGGAAGCATCGAGAACAATCCCAACATCCATTCGCGGAGAGCATACTGTAGGTGAAGGGCAGAAGGTTTAGGAAGTTCTTAATTTAACAGTTTATCTTTTTTGTTTCTACACACAACATAAACAATTTAATCCCAACGTCCATTCCTGGAGAGCACACTACAGATGAAATGTTTATAGTGTCATTTTTTAAGTGATTATTGACGATTCAATTTAAATACAATTAACTTGAGACAATGACAATCCAACTAGAAACATCTGTGTTAGTAGAAAAAACTTTGGCAAAACCTCCTTGAAAAACCTTGAACTTGGGAAATTATGAGTATGTGTCAGAATGTTTTTATTTCTATTTTCTACTACTAAACGATTTATAAAATTTAAGTGATAAAACTTTGGCGATTTTCTTCTCTCCAGATGATGGCTGTTACTCCGCACTGAACAGCATAAGCCGAGTTGTCGAAACTAAGGTATCTTATATCTTATTCTAACTGCGAGTTCGAGTCTAACCCTATTTTTGATTGAGCTGTTAGTTTTGATCGCCTACTAACTAACTAAGCACTCTATGGAAGTATTGTCTCGTTTAAAATGGGACAAGTGATAGAAATCAATAGACAGCACTCACAGGTGCCTAATAAACGACCCCTGGCGCTTAATTAAAGTTTTCGGTTGTTTCTCCACCCCACCGGGGCTTACTATAGGACATCCCACGTGTACTAATTTTTCAAGTCCTGATAAGATTTCAAGATCGAAATATTTACTGATCAGTGCCATGTTCGGTTTTCGTCTTTCCCTGTTTGTGTTTGGATTGCAGCACGGGAAACAAGAATCTACAGAGTTGAAAATTCAATAGATTTATTCATATTTTTGCGTTTCGACCATCTCGTTTATTACATTTTAAAGAAATTTATCATCCCCCGTTTATTTGGTCCTGTTTATTAAATTTCATGAAAGTTCTCACCCCCCCTCCCGTTTATTCGGTACCCGAGAGTAGATGCTTTGAAAGTAATCTCACCGGGCTCGTTGCAGGTTCCACTCTTGAATCCAATAGGGCATTGACACTCGAATGATTTCCCCTTTTCTGTGCAAATTCCTTTGTTCTTACACGGATTTGGCAAACAGAAATCTAGAGAAAGGAAAATGTTGCCAATTTTCTATGCTTTAAACAATGCTTCCTGAAAGAAATGCCTTGTCAAATATAAAGACAAACTTTTCAGCTTCGTAGAACTTTAATGGTCCGAATTTACTTCTAGAAACAAATGCTCAAAGATGACTTTATTTGATTTGTGAAAAACAGCTGCCTTTTATTTTTAAAGCTCTTAATCAATATCCAGAGGTAAAGCACAAAAGAATGATATCTTTAGAATCGTTTTTTTCCTCCAGCAGTAGTCAACTCTAAAAGCTTGGCGTTTGTAAATTGAAAACATTCTCAAGCGCAAATCAATATGAAAATTGGAAATATAAACAAACTATAGTTTTTTTCATGAACCACCACAGAATACAGCTAACAAATTAGTGGAAAGCAACAGAACTCACCTCTGTCATTACAGTTCTTCCCTTTGAAGCCCAAAGGGCATTTACATTTGAAAGAGCCACCCTCCTCAACGCACTTGCCTTGGTTAGCACATGGCTGTAGTGCACAAGGATCTGGAAGATTAAATAAAGCGGCGGCATTCGATCAACAAGTGTTGGTGTAGCAGGTTAGCCTTTAAAGAATTGCCTTTTATCTCTTTGTATTAAAATCTTAGCATTGGCCTATAGCATATAAGTGTTTTTAGTTTTAGTTTGTAATGTTGTTCCCGTCACGTTTATGATAAAAAGCGCATCGTTTGTAACTGCTCCTATTACATTAAACATTTTAACATGCAATTTTTTTCCAGACGAAGGCTGCAGTTGCAACCGAAATCTGACCAAATGTAACGCCATATGAACTAAGATTATTTTACAATGCATTTCGATTGATTCCAGCCCATTACTGATTTGTTTGCTTGCGAAAGCAAGACTTTATTTATTATGTCTCGACTATGTAAGAAAAATGGCTCTGAAAAGTACTTTACTCACCTTTTATCTCGCAATTGTTTCCTTTGAAGCCTCGTTCACAGCTACATGTATAACCGTCCTTAGTAGCTGCGCAACGACCGCCATTCTTGCATGGCTGGTGTGAATAGCAGGGATCTGCAACACATCATAAAATTATAAAGGATCATAACTTAGTTTGATAATTATTACAGAAAGTAGGATTCTACATATCTGGAGTTACCAAGGCGCGCAAAATCTTTAAAAAATGATTAAGCAATTTACATTTACCCATAGTTTGTAGCGGATAAACGGATAATGAGAAACCCCAAGTTTGACAGACCCAGTGTCGTTAGTATAAGGAAGAGTTCCACCAACTGTTACCTTCCCTGAGCTTCTTTTTCATGTTCAGTTGCGTTTTACGTGCTGCGAGAGGGGCAATTGTTTAAGGCTTGTGTATTTAATCAAGTGAATCTTTTTTTGAACAGAATCAATTAAATTTTGGCAAATTTTTGAACTTCTACTATTTACAAAGCTGTTTTTTAGAAGTCAAGTCAACGTCCCATTAAAAGCTATAAACGAATTTAGAACGACTTTTCCAACATCTAAAATTGGTCGTTATGAACCACACGCCATTAAAAAGCATTCTCTATAGCCGGGCCGTACTACCTCTGCGACTGCATTCCTTGCCAATGAACCCAATGGAGCATTTACATCTGAAGCCATCTTGTTCGTTGGTGCACTGACCCAAGTTGTGACATGGGTGAGGTGAACAATAATCTAGAGTTGAAAACAAATAACTGTGTCAAAGGCATGCGTTGCCGATTAACAGGGAAGAGGTGTGACCGCTCTTAGTTTACCCCTGCCTTGGAGGGCCAGTCTTTTGAGTTCTGATTGGTATCTGCAGCAGCTGTAGCTCTGTCAGATTTGCTACAAATTGAAGTCTAAGTGTGGCAGAAATTGTTGAAACATTTAATGAAGGGCGGACGGAATTCGAAAGGACCTGTGCGTTCAAGATCGGGCTGATTTGATCTAGTTTGAGACCGTTTTGATGTTAACGTGTCAGATATACTTGTTGCGTTATGAAAGTTGGTTTAAGCTCTCGGTCCAACGAGCTCCGAGGTTATACTATCAGCTGCTCTGCTGAAATGGGTTGTGAAGGGTGCCGCCCAACAAGGTTACAACCAATAGCAAGTAAACTCCTTTAAACAGCTGCTTGTAAGCACAACATTAAAACAAGTAGTTTAAATAAGCTGAGATATTCCCTTAGAGTGGGGCAGGGCTTTCGCTAGCATTTGGAAGTACCGGATGGTTCAACTGGCGAGAACCAGCCATGCCCCCTCCCCTCCCTCCCTGGAAATTGAGAGATTTGTAAAACTGGACTCTCTGAAATGAAGTTTTTGGACCGGAATTTGTTAACCAAGAAGGTTTTGTGAGGAGCCAAACAATGGTCACAAAAACACCGACAGACTTGGCAATTAAAATTACTAGTTTGTAGGTGTTCGTTTTTTCGCTGATTGATTCCAAAGTGAGCCTCAATCAGAAAGTGTAAACGAGTCCAATATCCCTAGACAGCTTCTCTCTATAGATCTTCTTTATTAGATAGAAAGGCTGAGTAACTATCACTGGATCGGAGTCCGTTTGTGAACTCTCGGATGTCAAACCGGAGGTTGCATCCGGCGTCCTGCCTGAAAGGAAAACCCCTGGAATGAAAGTGAAAAAAAACTCAGCTAACGATTAATTCCAGGCTTCCAACTTTGTCAGTAGTATACTTGTAGGTACCTTCTTCCTCGGTGTTAGAAAAAGCCGAAAGCAAGATGATGTGAGCCTACAACTAAAAGTTAAGAGGAACATGAAGGCTTGAAAGACTAAACGATCAAACTAGCCTTTCTCCTGACAGAGGTTGCCTTTAAATCCAGCAACACATTTGCACTTAATTCCGTTTCCCTCAATGGCACAGCGGCCGCTATTCGAACACGGATTTGGAGAGCAAGGGTCTATGAAAGCAAATGTAACATAAAAACATAAATCAAAAGCAACAAATATAAAACAACTTTAACAAATGTGCGAAGTAGGTTTGGTTTTAAAACAAAACTGCCTCTTTGTAAACCAATTTAAATAAATAAATAACAAAATTTAATAAATCAACAAAGCTCAAGGAACAGAGAAGTTTCCATTTCCGCTGGTTCATTTTGTGCGAGGTCAGCAGCCTCTGTCAAAATGCGATGATCGAGGATAATATGATGATCTTCCAACAGTTTATGGGTAACAACATGGGAAACCTTTGTAAAACATGATAAACAAATAAGTAAGTATTTTTCCTTTATAATCGTATAAATGTAACCCTGTAAGGTTTAGAACTCCTATATAACTCACAGTTGTACATACAGTAAGTGTCCGAAAACTAATGTAGAAATTTTAAAGTTGCGTTGTATTCAACTTCTAAGTAGTTGTTGAGGGAATCTTACCTTTGTGTTCGCAGATTTTGCCTTTGAATCCTGCGGGACACTTACATCTGACTGCGCCCATCTCGAGGAAGCAATGCCCTCCGTTTGAACAGGGGTTTTGTGAGCACGGATCTGAACCATGTTTACAATCGAATCATGAATAACATTTAGGTACGGGACATACGATACAATCGTTATCACTCTTACAAAGTTCATCGACGTCTATTATAAACTAAGGTTCAAATTACCAATACTTGATGATTTTTATCATTTTGTATTTTCGAGAATCATAAACTGGCCCATCCTGTTCTATCACAAATGTTCTTCAACAAAACTAGAAGTAACCCTTTGAACGTTGTTCGGGGATCTTTGTTTTCAGTTAAAACATGTCCACAAACGCTTTTCAATGAAAAAAGAACTCCTCTGGTCTTTTCTTGGAAAAAACCTCAAAAAGTGAGGGCTTATTAGAAAAGGGGGGGAGGGGGGTAGTTATAATAAAAAGGGGGTTTAATAAGGAAGTTACGGTAAGATAAGCTACACAAAATCATTTGTTTTAAACGTTTTAATGTGATAGTCCAATAGTATAGGTGATTACTTCGGAAACCCTTGTGAGTCATGATACACAAATTAAGTAAGAACGTTTTATTATCAAACCTTTCTCACTACAGGTCGCTCCTTTGAGTCCAACAGGACACGTGCACCTAAACCCAGCTCCTTCCTGAGAACACTCTCCGCCATTAGCACACGGGTTTGGTGAGCAAAAATCTGCATGTAGTGTGTTTAAAACAGTTAAATCGTGTGTTTGTAAAGTAAGATAGAATTCTCAACACTTTCATAATCTATTCCTTTATCAAACTCTGTGCAAAACGCCTACCGTAAAAATGGTTGGACTACTTTCTGCGATTTTCGACATTTTTAACAACTTTATGATTTACTTACCCACAATTAAATGAACACTCTTTCAAGTTGCTTGTACCTTGTACTTTGTAGAATGTGCGGTAATCTACCGGTGCGCGGGATTATCAGTTAAATTCTAAAGTTGATCTGGCTGAAGTACAACACTTGCAGTGTTTTCAATAAGATCTTCAGCTAGATTTAAACATTAAACGTGGTTGTAAACGTGGAGGAAGTGAATGAATATAAGGGTGCGGATTATCTGTTGACTTTTGTTTCTCTTAGTCATTAAAAAGGGGGGTAATACTAGATTGTCCCCTTTCCGAAATGTTTGTCGTATCAGGTAACTTACCAATTTGTTTGCAAGTGTTGCCTTTGAAACCGACAGCACATTTACAATGAAATCCATCCCTCTCTTCCATGCACTGTCCACGGTTGGCACAGGGATTTGGAGAGCAATAATCTAAAAGGAAAAGGTTTACAAAAAAAGTGACAGTTTGTAACGAAACAAGAGTAGTCCTGCGTTTTAACTTGCCTGGGTCAAGACACAAAAAGTCCCTTCTAAGTAATAGTTGACAAAGCTTATATTTATTATCGATTGGAATTGTACAATTCCTTATTTCTTCAGACATACTTTACATATACACTTTGTCGTTAAGATTTAACCTAAAAAATTGAAGCGTCCCATGTGAATAGCTTTTGATCCTTCATGCATATAGTCACAACATTTTAAAAACACGTGCGTTACAATAACTGCACAATTGATAGAAGTTTCATGATGAACTATTTCATCTCTGTACATGGAAGTGATAAAACAGCTCTTCAGATGCGTACCTTTAAGTTTGCAAATTTTTCCTTTAAATCCGATTACACATTTACACTTGAACCCATCGCCCTCGGCGGAGCATTGACCGCCATTGGCACAAGGATTTGGAGAACAGGGATCTATAAGTAATTGATAAAAAGAACAATAACAACAACGAAAGCTTTTTTGTACTTTCTTGTTTGCAGTTGCTTATTGAAGAATCATGTTGAGTCCAACTAATGATATTGCAGTCCTACGTAAATAACTGCTTTGGATTTTATGGAGAAAGTTTATGAGACTTGCAAAAAATCATATAAAGTTATGCTTCTGAATAAGTCGTCAAAATTAAAGTCTCAACCCTTCTACAGGAATTTTAGCAATTTGGTTTAATTGAAAATGTTCAGAGAATCATGGCTTAGTTAGGTTTACGTCTAACAGACTCGTTGATTAGTTTAAAGAGTTTTGAAGCAACATGATCAACTCTTTAAACCAGTAATACGGTGATTGTGTTGCAAGCTAAGCTTGTGAATAGTTGTGTAAATATCAACGTCCTGGAAAAATGATTTTGACGCGTTGATAAGTTTCATAAAGAGTTTGAAGTTTCATGATGAACAACTAGCCTTTCTGCTTGCAGTTGTTTCCTTTGAAGCCAACAGCACATTTACACCTGAATCCGTCATCTTTACCAGCGCACTGGCCTCCATTAGCACAAGGGTTTGGATAACAAGGATCTAAAGAAATATTTTTTCAGATAATTTGAATGAGACTATTCATTGGTTTTTGAAAATGCACGAGATTACAAAAAGGTCGTGGAATATTGGTATTTTCGTCGAACACATTGCGGGAGTATATGTGCACAAGGATCTTAAACGGCTGGTTTTTTTCACGCGATTAAAAGTCGGTTTACTGTTTTACCTAATCAGTTGCTGTAGCATAATTCCAACACAATTTTAGTAGTAAATTATTAATAAAAAGAAACATCCTTTCGGTACATAGCTTGATTATTGAGTTAGCGGTGTACTCAAATACAGTTTGTTGGAGAAAGATGATAATTTGACGGCCTATGATGTAAGTAAATGAGTGAGTATGTAAGTGAGTGAATAAGTAAGTGAGTGAGTGAGTAACTCAGTGATTGAGTAAGTAGTCAGTGAGCAAGTAAAAAAGTCAGTAAGTAATGAAGTACGGGAATAAGTAAGCTGTTTAGCAATAAAAATACAAATTGCGTTATTAAGTAAAACGGTAAATGAAAAAATCACTATACAATCTTGTTATTGAATATGTATGCGTATTGAAATAAGTAAATAAGTAGGTGAGTAAGTAGGTAGGTAGATACGTAACTAAGTAGGTAAGTAAGCCAGTCAGCCAGCAGATAAGTAATTAAGGAAGTGTGTGAGTAAATAAGTTGTCAACTTTTTTCGGTTAGACTTTGAAACTTTTCATTGAAACAAGATGAAAAAGTCATAAATATTTAAAGTTAAAAACTCATGGAAGCCCAGCTTTCTGATCAGAAAAGACAAAAACTATGCTTTACCTTTTCTTTGACAGTGTTGTCCTTTAAACCCTAATTTGCACTGGCACTTTGATTTTCCCCCTTCAATAGAGCACTTGCCTTTATTAAGACAGGGGTTTGGAGAGCAGGGATCTAAAAAAGATTTAAAGAGTTTTTAGCAATATTTTTAAGATTGCTAGATAGCCGGCGACCGGTACGTCCTAATGGTCTCACCCGGGCAACTTTAAGCGACTCTAATCAATCGAAAATCTAATCTATTCTTTTAGGCAAAATCCAAGAAGATAACAAAGTCCAACAATTCTCAGATAGCAGTGCAAAGGCCTTTTACCTTTCACCTCGCACTTCTTGCCATTAAACCCCGTCAAACACTCGCAGTTAAAGCCGTCTGCTGTGTTGGTGCAGTCGCCTCCGTTTTGACACGGATTCGGAGAGCAGTGATCCCTCACAGCCGACGCTGAAACAAAATGAACTGTCAAGTTGCAATTTTCAAGGCAAAACTACGTGTTTTAAGCAAGACTTAGAACACTTGCGCAGCTTGTTTCATCCTTTTTCCGGATCCAACTGGCAGCCATACAATTTACCACAATGCATTGCAAACCTTCCACCGCTAAAAGGAGCTCGGGAAAGGTAAGACTCATTCGGCCGACTCATTCTTGTACTAACAACGCTATGTGTGTCAGATTTGAGATTCACGCTGTGCGTTTTTATGGGTGATCTTAGGCGCTAGGAATTTTGGGTAAATATACAGGTTGCCATCTTTTGAATAATCGTGGACTTTCTAAGCTGTGCGCGTAGGTGGAAATAGTAGTCCAGTACTAATTTGTTTGTATCCTTAAAAAAAATGATGACGTTAGTTTTTATTTTGGTCGAGCTCTTCTGCATCAGTTAAAAGTAAAACAAAATTATTCATTTTTATAGCCATTGTGGAAATGCTCAAAGGTGGTTTACAGTGCCAAGTGTACCTTCAGCGGACCGGAAGGATGGAAAGCTGAGTAGCCTTTACGAGGAAAAAAGGTCACTCAAATATTCAACCCTCGACCAGGCTGGGGATCGAACCGGGATCCTTAGAATTGGCAGACGGATCGAAATCTCGCCACTGTGCCAACCCCTCCACTAGTTGTCAAGCAACCTGTGCCATGCAGTAATAAGATTTTTTTGTGCAGAAGTTTGAACTTTTTTTTTTATTTTTCCAACATAACGGAAACCGGGCACTAAAAATTGTCTTGCAGATTCAGCGTTCGACGTATTCAAACAATTTGTTTTTTCAGCCCTGCCTACCTTGGATAAAACTTTCTACCACATAAACGAAGTTTGAGTGCTGTTGCCCTACACATTCCCTCTGGGATGGATTATCTGAGCAAGGAATGAATCCTTTGCCAATACACCTGAAAGGCCAAAATGATCGTATAAACGGATATATAACAAATTAAATGTGGCCATGTTAATCATGGCTTACAGCAGTCCGAGTGGGATTTGACAAGGGACAACCGAATGCAAAATCCGGCACCCAAATCACTAAGCCACGCTACTCTTATCAGCAAAACTTGTCTTGAATTTTTTTTTTCGTTAGGTATCAACTTAAAACTTACCTTTTCGAAATTCCTATTCTTTTGAAGCTTCCCAGCGCCCCTGCCCAACATTCGCCGTAATACTGAATTGCAAAAGCTTCAAATCCTTGTATTTTGGAATTCTCAGCACATTTACAGACCAATCTACGAAGGAATTAAGCATAAAAGAAATGGTATAATGCGGTTTCGATTTTCGTCAGTGAATGAATTTTTTTCTGAGCAGTAAACTTGTTGAGCACTTTCTTAAATAGTATGTACCTTACAAAAATAGTTTGTAGCTTACGGAAGTAGTATGTACCTTACAAAAGTAGTTTGTTCCCTTACAAATTGCAAAATTAGTATGTACCTTACAATAATAGTATTTGCCTTAAAATAGTTGTATATACTTTCAGTAGTATGTACCTTACAAAAGTAATATGTACCTTAAAATAGTAGTATTTGCCTTAAAATAGTTGTATTAACCACAAAATAGTTGTGTTTACCTACAAAAGTGGTATGTACCTTAAAACAGTAGTATCTATCTTACAAAGGAAGTACTATGTTCCTTGTTTGAGTAGGTGCATACAAGATAGACTACTTGATTATTAACTTAAACAAGGGGTTTTACCTTTTCATGAATGGCACCCAGTTTTTCCATTCAATTACAGGACGGTCGCTAAAAATTTGTGTTAAATTGATATTTTTGTCGTGGCGTGTTTTGACATTATCTTCGAAGCAACCGACATGATGGTAGGCCGTGCTACAGCTCCCAGCTAACACAACTGTAAGGATAATAATGATAATAATAATAATAATAATAATAATAATAATAATAATAATAATAATAATAACAATAATAATAATAATAATAATAATAATAATATTAATAATAACAATAAGAAGAAGAAGAACTTGTTTAAATGCGCATTGCAAGTTCTAAAAATATAAGGTTTAAGGTAAAAAAGCCGCTAGTTATAGAAAAAAAAGCATTGTAGTCATTTATGTCTTCCTGCTCTTTTAAACAACTAAGCAAGCCATGTTTTGTAACAAAATTTCGTGTTAGCCCGGGTGGACGCTAACTGTTCTCAAACAGTTAATGGTAAAAAAAGCAATAGTTTTAGAAAAATTAGCATTGTAGTCACTTTTTATCTTCCTGTTTTTGCAAACAAGTAAGCAATATACACGAAATTTTTTGATAAGTTTGGTTTTTATTTTAAAAAATATCATGTTAGACCGGGGCTAAAGGTTGTTTCTTCTCAAGAACGGGAGTTGTGAGCTCTTCCTGTACAGGCCATTGCGTTTCCTACATTCAAGAAAAGTCGTGAAACCACGCAGACTTACTGGGGCTCCCTGGATATTCCTTTATATTTAATACAAGCAAAATGTTACTTCTTTATTACCCTTTTGTGTCGTGAGTTCAGTTCAAGATCTGAGCAAGAACTAACGAAGCGTTTTTGGTTATTCTAGTTGAAATTACAAGTTTCTTCCGCCCGGAATTATTTTAATCAAAGTTTTTAAAACTTCTTAATATTCAGGGTTTCATCATCTGCATCGAAAGTTTGAATAAGCAGCAACATCCTTTCTGCTTTTCGAGAAGAACAAAATGAATGGTCAGTTTGTAGAGTTTCATCAATTGGATCAAAAGTCAGGAAATTTAATACTAGCTCCAATCATTTCTACTTTTCCAACAAGAAAAATGATATCCACTTTAAAATCGTGCTGACCGATTCAAACGTTAGAAAGAAATCATTTCTACAAGACAAACAATGAAATCTTACTAGATGTTTGCAAGAAATGAGTCAAAACAGACAAACTGTATTTACTTGCCTTCTAACTGTAAGATCTACTGTAAACGTGGCGAAAACCAAACATGTAAGAAGTTACACCCAATCAATGAAAAAAAGACACAATTATTTGTAGCCAAGGAGTATCTCAAGAGAGCAAACAACACGACTTGTATAAATATAACACAACAATGACAAACTTTAAGATTTACCTTTGATGTAAACGTTTACGAAGAGTAGCACAGCTAGAACAAAGTTCATCTTATGTCCTCCGGAGCTCATCAAGTATGGAGTCTTTACTCCTGAATCGCTTTATATATTTCTTAAGATAGAAATAAAAGAGGTTGTGATTTTTACAAATTGTCTGCTGAATACCTGTCGGCGTTTTTGGTTGTCAAATCTTCATCTTATTGTTGCGAAAAAAGTACAAAGGAGATATGAAAAACTGTTTCACATCGAAGTCTGTGTTTTCATCGTTTCACGGATACCATAAACGCCTCAAGGAAAATGTTTTCTCTAGTAGTTTTGAATTTTTTCCGTAATGATTTCTTTAAACCACTTTAAAGCCAATATGTAACCTAATTTGAGCTTCTAAAGCCGTTCTTTGTCTTCTTTTTAATTAATTAATTTTTCAAACAACAAAAAAAAACATACAGATAGCCGCGTGGACTCTCTTTTGATAGGTGATGGCGATGTGGACGAATTAAATACAGAATTAGTCACTCAAGGTTATAAAACTGTTTTTAGCAATTCGAGAGTTAACCAGAGTTTTAAAGACTTCTTGGTAACTTTTGAACAGTTTTGTTGCATAAGTTTTCCAAATCACCAATTGAGACGTGTGTCTTAAAACGAAGCAGACGATTTGCTGCGCATTTTTTTTTAGAAACAATCTTGTAAATTAACAAACAATAATTGTAACTCGAACTCGTGTTAAAGATCGTTTCTAAAACTGCCGTTGGCTTAAAATATGCTAAGAAAACTAATTATTTCCCCATGCTAAAATGGATGTTTAGCTTTATTTATTTTATACAATTCAAACTAGTGTACTATTCCCCTTTTAACTCAAAGCAAGTCCGACGATGTTGTAAAGAAAACGTTTGTAAAGAAACAGTCAAGTCGAGTTTCTTTCACAGCCATTAATATACAACCCACTAAGAATAGAAAAATACATTGACTTATGAGATTAAGCTCATCTCAAAGGAAAATGCTGTTTAATTTGGTGGTTAAAACTACAAACAAACAAACATTTATCTTGGTTCATCAGGGGAATTTAAAATTCCAGGGTAAAAAAGGCAGACCAGGCAGCAAACTAGACTCTTTTTATAAATAAATATTTCGCATAAAAATTTAAATTGAGGCTGGACAGTAATGAAAAACCAATTTAAGAATAATTTATGCTTTGAAAGTAAACTGGCTTGATGTACGTACACAGAGAACCTCGTTCACTGTAACAAATGGATTACTGATATACACCCAGTTGTTTCAAATAAACACATACACTGTCAACGCAAATATCTCTTTCAAAAAATATAGAATTTTTTGACTTTCTTTCTGTTCAGTGTTTCTGAAGAAAAAGAAAGTTCAATATCAGAGCATTTATCCATGGCTCTCGCCACGATCCAGACATTCAAAGTAAAAAACATTTTCAGAAATTTTGGGGCTAGACTCCCTTAGCGTGATCAAAACTTTCATTTGTGTTCTAAAATGAATTAAAGTCCGAGTGAAAAGAGAAGATTTCAGGCTTGGTGATGACCTGACAACTTTAACTTTACTTAAGAAGCTACAATTTAAAAAAAAATGGAATTGACAAAGCATCTTCAAATCTCGAAATATTGCTGTGTACTCATTCTTCGTTAGTAATTTCCTACGTTATAAATTAAGATTGTTTTCTACTTTGTGTTTTGATACTAAAATGGCTTCTATAAAATGTATAAACGACGAGTAAAATTTTAAAAGTTCCAAACGTTTTCGGTTAAAACCATCATGATCAGTGCAGGTCTTATTTGATAATGATTTTAAACGAAAGCATTCGGAACTGTTGAAATGGCATCTGTTTAACAAAAAGCAAAGTTTTAAAACAACAGAAAAAAAAAACAATTTGAAAAAAACCAAAGAGTACTATATAAACTTTATTTTTTGTAACAGTCGGCCATTTAAGTTCATATTTTGAAAGCTAATAAACGCTTTTTTTAATAAGAACCAGTAAATTTTTCCGAGTCTTATTGCTCTTAAATCCTTGGCGATTTGAGCATAAAATTGTTCTTACGTTGTTCTTTTTTAGTTCTGTGTGGTTTAGATGGAAAAAAACTAAACCTAAGGTCATGTAGCCGCAATACGTGCATGTATTGGAAAACGAATTTGATTAATTATCGATATCCCCGCGGATTTTATCGTGAAGCTCGTTGAGTTAATTTGCAAAATGATTTCCGGCGATTATAAACTACGAATCATTCGTTATTCATTCTGTATTGTCAATAAAGGTCGAAGCTCAGTAAAATAGCTGTCAAGCCCGAGCCTCCGCTTGTTCTTAAACTGTTCTTAATTTTTGGCCAATCTGAGCCTCGTCGTTCTTATATACACTGATGAGACTGGTACAGTCGGAATTTTCGGTGACCAAACCTCTATCCGATACACTGCATCTGTAAACCTTTGTAATTTGTTCAATTGATACTTAGAAAACGTCGGGAAAGAGGCCTAAGGTCGAAAAATTGAATGAAGCGTTAGATGGACCTGTAAACGAAGTCCATATACGAAAGAAACTTGCTGCAGAGGGCTACAAATACATCAAGTACATTTTCCCTCCTGGGACAGACTTCCCAGATCATTCACACGCAGAGACGAAGAAAGATGCAATAATTGAAGGCAAGTTCCATTTTGCCATACTTGGTAAAGCAGTCATCTTGCAGCCAGGAGACTTTGTCGAAGTTCCTAGTAGAGTTACCCACAGAGCAACCGTACTTTGTTCAAAACCTGGTTTGTTTGTTTTTTTGACACCACAAAGTCTTGATGGACTGCCAGTAGACCCTTACAAGACTTAGAGTCTGTAAATTCTCAACTGTAAGTGCCTTAATAAGCCCCAGGGGGGAGAGGGAGTTATGAGAGGGGACTTGTTAGAGAAGGGGGACTTATCTGAATGTTGACAATAGCCAAAGACAGAAACACACAGGTACTAAGCAGAACTAATAGCAACTAGTTTTTTTTTTTAATTTAAACAGATAAAACTATTGACAAACTATACTTGTGACATTTTACGCTTTTCGTTTAAGGGAACTGATTTAACACTTGAAGCTCTAAATGAAGGGCTTACTAGAGAGGGGGGCTTACTAGGAGGGGCTTGTAAGAGAGGGGGGCTTGTAAGAGAGAGGGGTTTACTAGAGAGGGGGGCTTATTAGAGAGAGGGGCTTATTAGCGAGAGGGAGGCTTACTAGAGAGGGGGGCTTATTAGAGAGAGGGGCTTATTAGCGAGAGGGAGGCTTACTAAAGAGGGGTTTACTAGAGAGATGGGCTTATAACAGGGGGGCTTAGTAGAGAGAAAGGGTTTAATAGATAGAGGGGCTTGCTATAGAGGGGGGCTTACTAGAGGGTGGCTTATTAGAGAGGGGGGCTTACTAGAAAGAGGGGCTTACTAGAGAGCGAGACTTATTAGAGAGGGGGGCTTATCAAAGAAGGGGGCTTATTAAAGAGGGAGTTACTAGAGGGGGGCTTATTAGAGAGGAAGCCTTATTAGAGAGGGGGGCTTACTAGAGGGGGGCGGGGGGCTTGCTAAAGCAATTGTGGTAAATCGTGTCATTAAAATTTATATAAGTACGTTAAGGGTTTTCGAATTTCCTCTTCCAATGGTCGATCAAAGTTCATATTCTCAGTACAGAGCAGCTTATTTTCTTTAGTTAATATAAGGAGAATCAATATGTTGACAAACACTGTAGGAATGAAATGGTTAACCAACAAGTTAACTAAGCTTAGCCCTATACATTTATGGACGTGGTGCTTTTTGTGTGCTTGTGTCACTAGTTCAATTTACTTTCACTTACTAGTCTCAAGGCTGATTGGTATCAAAATTTAGCCGACAAACGTACAGTAAATCCTAATGACAGTTTATTAATCCAGAGACTACTCGTTAGTGCTCACAATGTGCCATCGTTCATCTACTAAAATTGAGCTCCAAGTTTAGTAACCTTTTCGTTTAGTAGAGGTTAAATTTTGCCGTGCCGGAGTTCCAAAAGCTGGCCTTATGAGCGTTAGCCAATTTTAGAGTTATTGTTACGATACGCTCAATCTTTGACGAAGGGCTGGCACCTGAGGGGAGGGGTGAAAGTGGTACTCTTTCTGTCGGTATGACAGGGATGCTCGTCATATATTTAGGGTCAACAATTTTTAGTATTCTATACGGTTTTTACAGAAAAATCAAGAAAACCAAGATTGTTTAAGAAAAATGGTTTTAAGGCTGCAAAATTAAAACAAGTATGTTGTTTTTCTGCAGTTTCTCCTGGCCCTTTCTTCTTCAAAACTTATACTATGAGAAATTCTTGAGATTAAAGTTTTTCACACTTTGGTACTTTTTAGGGTTTTTTTTCAAGAATTTCCGACTAGCATCCCTCTCCTTTTTACCCCTTAATAACAATCCCCGGGAGGGGGCGGGGCAAGGGGGGCTGACACTCTACACGTCAACTTTCTGAGTTTCCCACGGCCAATTTTTAAACCTTTCTAATTTAGTTTATTGTATCGTGTTTCCGACACAGGCAGCCCAAATTGGTTCATCGATTGAATCATCTGTATAATGTTGATTTGTATGATTCTCCACTGGAAAGAAAGAGAGTACCGCCTATTCTCCAGTCATGCTTTACTCTAAACGAATTCCTGGGGCCCTTAAACATTCAAGGGAGACAAAAGATTACAAAAATTTAGGTAAACAAGCCTTGACTTTTGCTTAAAACAGTAATAAAATAGTCTCGAAAGCGTTCTTTACCTTATACTCGATGCACAGTACTATTGTACAGACGATTCAACCAATGAAATAACACCCAGCCTTGGCTGCCTGTGTTTTCCTACATTAATAAAGGCTAAGAAACTTTACTCTTATAACTGAAGAAAACTTGAAACGGCTTCATTTGACTAATGCTTAGCAAAATATATCAAGCAATTCATCGTTTTTGATATACACTGTAACCATCGTTACGTACATTTACACATATGAGTTTACTAAAACTAATTTCATGGTGAGAAAAAACTCAGTTTCCAAAAATGATCTCCCTTGACGATTCTCACTCTTTTAGAATTTGAAAACCCAATTGTAGCAGTCGGTGCCTTCGTACTTCGAGTGTTGGACCCAGGCCTTCTCGGCTACAGTATGGGCTGAAGCAGTACATCCGGGAGCGTTTTTGCCGCGCTTGTCGCAGCATATCCACTTACCAATGATGAGCGTTCCCTCACGGAAATATTTGGTGTGTTTCTTGCAACCATATTTGGAATAACTGACGTAGGTCGCTCCACAACGTGTACATTTTGGCCCGTTTGGTTCCGTGTTTTCCGTGTTACCTTTTGAACGCGATACAAGGTTATCGTCGGCCAGCTTGTTTGGTTCTCCGTACCGATAACTGATACGCCCGTTTCTCGGCCCTCCATTTACTGCACGGTAACTTGGACTGCTAAGTGGGCTGTCACGCCCTTCTTTGTTCCGTCTCTCGTTTGTTGGCGTGAGTTCGCCTTCACTTGTCTGTCTGTCACCGTTGTACATTTCAGACTTGTGCTCATCTTTGTTTGGTACCTACGGTTAATAGTTCACGTTAGTTTTTTATCTAAGTAATGTTAATTTGAGACAGCAACTCTGGGAGGGGGAGGGGGAGGGGGCGGTCGTCAATTCTCGGTTTCATGGTTCCTGTTATCAGTTCCAGTTACTTTGAAGTGATGCCAATCTTCCCGAGCCTATGGTTTGTGTTATAAGTTCGAAAGGTTAGGGCAGAAAACCGAAAACCCAACTGAGATATGTGACTAGCCGTACACGGCCCACGGGCAATCTAAGGAATCAATCTTGAGTCGCATTTTGACAATTCAGTCGAGTGCTTGTTGACCTTTAGACAGTAAACTGTCATCCTTTGCCAGGGTTTATCAAACTATTTTGACCATTTCATACTTCGTGCTGTATTTTAACGGAGGTTCCTACCGCCCTCAGTTATACAGCCGTTTTATAACAACAAGCAACTTTTTGAAACCCTAGCCTAACTCGCCTCAGCTCGTTTTATGCCATTTGCAACCCATACCATTCCTTCGGCTCGTGCCCAGTACTCGGCATTCTCCAGAAGATTTCGTTCCCTAAACAGCTCCTCCGACACATCATCTTTCTCGTCATCCTTCTCTTTGTCCCACTTGGACAGCAAGCGAATGGCCTCGCTGAGTCGGTCCAGCCTGCAGACCCCGTAATCCATGATCCGAGCACTGGTGAGGGAAGACATCTGGAACATGAGCCTGTCAGAAACGATCTCTTTCACCCAGTCTTTCAGCACTAAATCAGGCTGGGCTTTGATGAATATTACTGGTTTGTTTCTGCTCAGGGCGTAGGGCAGAGCAAGGTTGAGGCCTGGTGTCGAGTAAAATAAAAACAGAATTAGTCACTCGTAATTCTTAGTACTAGAAAAGAAGGGAACTATCAAGGTTGTTTAGCTTTAAGTCGAGACCTCAGTTTTGGAGACGCATTTGGAAGTCAGCGAAAGCAACCGAAAAGTCTCGACTAATGGCTGGGTTGAATACATTAATGCATTCAAAACTGAACTAAATGAACAACAATTATTATTAGCAACTGTTATCGCTCTTGTTATTTTTGTCGTGAACGTTATTGTTCTGCTTGCCACTGGAAGTAAGGAAAAATCTAGGTTTGTTTCGCCGAACTACAGCATCAACAAAAACCCAATCTCTGACCTCGGTGGGGCTCGAACCCACGACCTATGAAACGGACCTACGGCGCTCTAACCAACTGAGCTTCAGAGTGAGCTGGGACCGAGTTTTGGTCCCACAACCAAAGCCATGGCCTCACTCGAGTCTACTTGTTGTATTAAAACATTCGCCACTCAAGGACAGCACTATTTCGGTATCGTTTTTGTTGTTGTCATTTTTGAGAGCGATTTTACCTTGCTGGTATTTTTCTGTAAGAAACGCCACAAACACGTGTGATTGCTCGATGGCAGTTGCCATTGCTGTGTAAAGATTCCCCCTCATTCCTGTAAACGCCATCCACGGCTTGAAGCCTTTGTTCTCCAAATCCTTGTAAACCTATCATAGAAATAATAAAAACATTAAAAATTTTACTAATACACGACATTTCACTAAGTAATGAAACAACTTTAACTGAACTGTCGTTGTGCCACAGTCGTGAGTTTAAGACTCCAGTCTCCTGATAAACAAAGTATAAAACTCATTGTTCAAACAATGTTTTAATGTATTATCCAGACAGCTGGGCTATAAAACAGGAATAAGAGGTAGCTATGGAAAATGACAGCGTGAATAGCAGCGCGAAAGGAGATAATCATGGGGTTGGGGAGGGGGAGAAGTCCAGAAGAAAAGCGAAAGTAATGTGTGCAACAAAAAGGGTTTTTTTTAACTCCAACGCGTCGTTACGCATGCGCAAGGTAGGCCTATGAATGGTTTGTTTCTCTTTTTTATCGTTCGTTATTTTTGAAGTTCATTTCATCAAAAATAAACGCTTGTGTCTGTCTTGAGTTTTTTCTAAGACAGTGAACAGTATTTAAAAGACAAAGCCATCATTCAAAAAGGGTAGAGGGGAGGGGGGGGGAGATACAAAGTATTTATGATTTACAAACAACTTTATATAGGTGTGCCACCGCTGGGTTAGCCCTGGCACAGTCTGTCGTGCGGGAGGCCTGGGCTCGATTCCCGGTGCCGGACCTTCACTCAGGGTCTTGAAGTAACTGAGGAGAAGGTGCTGCCTCTGCTCTAACATGTGCAAATGGTTAGACCTTCGCGCCTTCTCCGATAGAACGTTAAACCGCAGGCCAAGTCTCTTGATCTCCTTTCGGAGGACTTACAAAAACTGTACAATTCTTGTCATAAAAGAGTAGGGTAATCCCGGTGTCGTGGTCTGTCAATCGAGGGCAACTCTGAATAAGTATCAGTGTGAGCCGTATACACTACGGACAGAGACCCTCGATGTCTCGTAAGTCGCCTGTATTACTTTGTAAACTGGTGCTGAGAAGCCCTGACTGAGATGATTTGTATAGCTTTGTATTCTGTAGGGTCATATCAATATTCTTTGAACTTAAAGAAACAGAGGAGACGTTTGAGTGCTGTCTTTCATTGCGGCCGCGTAAAACTACTCGATCCGCCTTTTAGCAAAACATTATACATATTCTGAAAGGTAAAAGAACAAAGTTTTGGTCTCTGTAATCATTTTTTACAGTTTTTCTCGAAAGCTAAACATTTTTCCAGAAGTGTTAACTCTCCCGCGCGTTAAGACAAATTCCGCTCAGTTTTTTGTTGCAATTTGTTTACTACATGTTAAGAACCAAAACCTTGTCTCAGTTTTCTTTTAATTAGTTATGATTTCTTGAAGTTTGACTTTCGAACTTCGTCAATTTTTTAAGTTAACTCTTCTAACTCAGAAGCAAATTGTTGAAACAAAAACAGAAACACGGTTTTGGACGTGGGTATTTTTCTAACACTTCCAAATTTCAGTTGAATTGAAAAAATACTAAGGGAGATTTTAAAAGCTTCTTGAAACCGCGAACTTTTGCTGAAAATCGAACTCGAGAAAAAACGAGTTTTTTATCCAGCAGAACCGTTTTCTCTGTTTGCATTGAGGTGTTTGTGGTTCACACCTTCATCACCCTGCGGCCAATAGTGGTTTGGCAAGTAATCGCAGCTAGCTGAATATATGTCAATTACTTTCGCGGTTGTAACGTTACAACATTGCATAAATTACTTTGCCCGAACGAGGAATAAATGTTTCTGTGTGCAACTTTGAAACATCAGTTCCAAGTTCTAAATCTAATCGCGAAAGCAAAAACAAAACAAACATTCGAAGAACGCGTCGCTTGTCGCTCCGTACACATAGGTGATGCAACAACAACTTGGGTTTCATACGGGAGTGTGGAAAGCGCGAGGTATGTGGCTTAAATTTTCGTCTCGTATTGACTTTATATGTATAAACTTCTACTCGGTTAAGTATTTTTGACTACAAAAAAATCGTAGATAAGACGGAAACATGTTTGCGGAGGAGCTCATGATGAGCACAAGTTTACAGGTAAAGAGAAGCCAAGCACTGCGGCGAGTATCGTGGCTGGAACTATGCTCTACTACAAACACTGTCAACGCTTTCACACCTCGTCTCAGTTGGCCAACTATAACTCAAAAACTAAATTACACTTTAACATGGAGCTTTCGAATATCGAAAGATATCTACGAACTTTTCAACATATTCAAAAATAAAAAAATGTGATATGAGAAAAAAAAAATCAGTTGTCAAAAAGCCTCCTAGTCCTATGTATCCTTAAGAAGAAAAAACCGTTAACTTACTTCTTGCACAAACGGCCGAGTATCTATCTGGTACGACAACATGACATCAAACTCCTGATCAAGCGGAAGGCCCTGAATATCGACCAAAGGCCCGGGTGGGTAGAACAGAGTTTCTTCTGTGTTGCTGTGGTCGTAGAACCTTGCGGGCACCAGGTCGTCCCAGCCCAGCACGGGCATATCTCGCAGCTGCCTTGGCGGGCGAGACTTTGGAGGCCACTCCCACAACTTACCCTTGTATCTTTCAGTCTTCTTCCGTAGCGCAGCTATTTCCCGAGCCTCAATCTTTTCCTGTGGGGGTGGTTTTGGGGCGATCACGGCCTCTACCAGATCATTCATAGGGTAGGTGTCACGTATGTAAGGGCTTGAGGCGTAGGCGTGGACATTGTCGTGTATTTCGTGGCACAGCATTCCCGCGATTCCAAGAGCAAGCCAGCCAGATGGGCGAAACCTGTGTTCAATTTTCACCGGAATGATGACTTTATTTGCTGCCCTCGCGCATTCGAACTCGTTCTCACACTTAGCCGACGCTTGATAGTCAGGCGTTACTATGGCAACAAACGTTTTGCACTTTTTGATGAGAGCTGTGTTGTCTTTGCTTTGATTCGCAAGGTTAACCTTCACTTGACTAAGAGACTGTGAAACTCCTTGTCCGTTGCGAATCAACTCGGCGACTTCTCTAGCGCCAGCACTGTGATGGTACGAAACAAAAACACCCGTCCCATCGTCCCTGGGGATGTCGCCGAACTTTCTGCGGAACCCGGTGTCATTTGAAGGCTTTGGGACGTTTGACAATTTGCTATGCATTTTGGCCTTAATATCTTGTTCCAGTAACTCTATGGCTTGCTGAAGCTCATCGCTGGAGACCTCCGTAAAATCTATCCGATCCCCACCAGCGAACGACAAAATACCGAGTGCACCAGTTGGATGGAAGTTCGGCTGGACTAGAATGGCTGTGATTGGCTGGCGACAATCTTTTGTGTCATGAGCTACCTGCATGCAAGCCTGGCTGTGCTGGTATTTAGAGGACAAGAGGATCAGAACAACTCCCGCCCACTCGACAGCCTGTTCCCGCAGTTTGCACTGCACGGGGCGCTCTTCCGTTATTATCATGTGATCGTAGCCCTTTTTTGAGAGTGTGCCTGCGATCTTTGATGCCAGCGCCATATCTGTAGAGTGGCACGAGATAAGCACTCGTCCATTGGCAGCCATGTTTGAGAAACCTCTCCTGCGAGATGGTAAGGTAAGAGAAAGCATAGTTAGTGGTACTGGTTTAGGTTAGCAAAAATGTTTGTATAAACTTATGAAAAACTGCTTAAATTGATGAATATCATTTTGATCTTATCAAACGATCGCGACGAATAAAGGTGGGAGTAAAAATGGGGCAGCAAATACAAATTTTAAATCGACATACGAAACTGAAAGGCAGGAGTCAAGCAAGTCTGAAGTTTAATGTATGGCTCGTGCTAGATCAGGCATCGTTTTCTTATTTCCTTTACTTCCATTCAATTATAATGATTATAGGACTCCGAGAAGGTCAAACTTAACGACCACCGAGAATCGAACCCAGGCCTCCAGCGACAGACTTACCAATAGGCGGTAGTACATAAAGAAAGATTATGATACATGTATTATAATGGTATAAAACGGTTATATAAGACCATTATTAAAACGTTAAACAACGACAACAAATTAATGCCGTCACACACAACCATTTTGACGTACAACGTTCAACAACGATATAAATTTCAGGGGTATTGAACAGATAAACGGTTATAAATTTTTTTAACAGCTCAACTGTGGCACGATTCGCGAGAAAAAATGTCTTGTGCGGGGAAGTCGCCGATATGGTTCCCTGCCACGACTAAAGTACTTTGTAGAGCCAACAACTGAAATCTGAATAGATCGAAATCAGTTCACACCATTTTACTTTTGACAAACTCGTACGAAAAGGCTTTTAGGATTTTACCCTGGACGGGATTCGAACCCACGTCTCTCTATCTACTCTTAACCATTACAACTTTGAACAGGAATCCCCTTTGAACATTGTATCATTCCTTGCCTTACTAAACAGAGAAAAAAATTCAAAGCAAGATAAAGCAGTGTGTATCTGTTTTCACGTATTAGTAATCAGTTTGGTATAGGTCAGTTTACACTGTAAAAAGAGATGAGTGAGGCTGGTATTTCGGATTATACGCTTTTTGTTAGAACAACTTGATAAGAACAGCTTTATGAGAAAAACGAGGCTCAGACTTAAGAACAAGCTGAGGCTCGGTCTCGATAGCTGAATTTTTTTGAGACTTTACTGAGGTTCGATCTTTAACCGAATAATATAGAATGGATAAGAATTAAAGCTTCTCAGTTATTGCAATACCTTGTAGGTTTAGTTTTATTTCGATTTAAACGAACATTGAAATAAGAACGATTCAACAACAATTGGAGGCTCAAATCGTCAAAAAATTACGAACAATGAGCCTCGGCCAAATTTACTGGTTCTAATAACAAAAGAATGTGTATAACCCTTCGTCCATGTGAAGTCAGTCAGTCACTTATCAAACCGGCTGTTCCTGTAGAATACACCGACGTAGGACGGCCCCCCGACTCTCTTGTCACTCTTGTCGGTAAAATCAATATTAGGATCAAACTTTACAACTTTCTAATTAGTTATGGCTTGAGTAGCATAATGGACGCGAGTTTTTTTATTCAGATTTCTCATCGTTTTAATCCAACTTTGAGAAAATTATAGTTTATATTCAACTGTCCCATACAGTACTCAATTTATAAATGTGATTTCGAATCAATTTAGCTGCGGAATAATGAGATTACATGTCGATTTCTTTGACAAGTCAGAACAAAGCATACATGCATCATAACACAACACAAACAATTAAAGAATTGCACACGAGTGACTTACAATACCTTGCATAAATGAAAAGTTTTGTTGAGAGCATGCGAGCCGTTCAGAATGAGAAAAGGTTTAAACTAAGAGATACGGGAGAGACACCTATTCCGTAAATTCCGATAAACATATTTGAACAAAACCTATCCCGGACCCCTTAAGTACTTGATATCGTCGACGTTATATGACTTAAATCATAAACGCCCAGCCATTCAATTTAGCTTGTTCGCAATCAAGGACATTATTATTAGTGTATGTACAAAAACACAAATCGCGAGGTGATTTTTAAAAATCTCTTCTAAAGGAAACTTTTGTATTTATCTTAGTTAACTTATATTAGATAAAGTTGTCAGAAGAAACAAAAAGGATATAGCTAAGCGACGAATCGTTTACGAGCATTAGCTTGGAGTTCCGCGTTCAGTCGTAAACTGGGGGCATACACTAATTACCCATGCTTAAGACTGATTCGATCGTCAGTTCTCACAGCCTAAAGACAAGGTTTGCTTTAACATTTCGAGTTACAGTTAGATGAAGTATAATTCATTCTACTTTACTAATTTTGGTTAACCAAGGATGCTCATTTCCGTCGAAGACCCAATACTTTCTATCTTTGAAACACAAAGTTTGCCTTACATACTAAAATGGAACCAGTTTAAGAAAATTGGCCGATTGTTTTCAAGCAAAATTTGATTACTTACTTTAGCAATTTGTTCAAAGCCGAAAGCTTTAATCTTGCTTGTTAGGCCCGTGTAAATGCGGACATGTGTTGACTAACACTCCAAGAGTTATTTTCGAATAATGATAAAGTTACCTACGGGAGGCTTTATTTTGCGTAACGCCTCAGTTCATTAAAACAATGTATTAGTATTACTTTACTTTGCATACAGTTGTATGAATCTCCATATAAGGCAACCCCGAAAACACCTATGTAGTAAATTGGAACAAGACTGAAAAATCTCTGAAACCCTTGGGCTTACCGTCCTTTCAAAACAAGGTTTTAAACTATATTTTCTCAGTACGAGTTGGTGCCCTGATTACGCATTTTAATTCAGCGCGCATCGAGAGCCATGTTCGGCGGTGTTGAGTTTTCCTTTTATTGGTTTTGTGTGAATTTGTTGCAAATGTATGTATCCTTTACAGATTTTATAGTTGGCATTTTCTTCCTTGTTACGACCTTTCACAATTTCTAATTACCACGTAATAGGCACCCGACGGGATTAGCTCACTTTTGTTGTTTCGGGTGCCCAGTAACCCGATTTTAAGCTAAACTTTTAATTTCTAAAATGTTTACACGGTGCAAAAATGGTGCAAATAAGCCTTATTGCTGCTGTTGTTGTCAGTTGAGGTCGAGTGAGTAAGCAAGATGAATAAAACGAAACCGTCTACAAACGCTTGTAAATAATGCATGAGTACGGCTTGCAAATTTAGCAGTCATTCATTTATTTGTTTTTGAAAGTGTCAAAAAATTAACATCTTTTTACTTCGATAACAGATTTCATATATTCTCACGGAAAAGTGCACTAGCACATTTGAAATCTAGGTTATTCTTGGCTTTTTGGTATTTGCGAAGGTCTGAAAAGCAAAAAAATACGGGATTCGTTTCAAGTATTTTTCGTTCAAAAAAATAGCCGCTCTGCGCTAAGAGTCTTGATCTGTTTCCATCAACTAAAAATCCTATTTTTCTCTAGCTCAGGAATCTAGAACAGCTGACTCTCATGAATGTGTCAAAAATTACATCTTCGGTGTTGTTCAGAAGAAACCAAAAAGTAAATAAGATCTATGACAAACTTTGTTTTATTCGAATCCTTCCGAGACTCTTTGCTAAACTCAGTAAACTACAAGCGAGTGTTGAACAGTTATAACCAGAAGGTTCGACGAGTATAATTTTGAACAAGTAGAAAAAGCTTTTAAAACGGAAAAACGTTTCTTTCATCGACTCTGCAAGTTCGATAGTCAGCCATGTTGTTTACGGGTGGGAAATTAATGTTGAATCATGAAAAAAAATATTCTACGTATCCAATTTCTCTTTTCTATTTACAGGCCCTCGAGCTCGCCTGGTAAGTTACCTTAAATGTCCAACATGCACCCTCAACTTTGTAGTCAATTAATTCTTACTTTCCTGCTTCATACTGTTCGGTCTGTTCGTGGTAACTCAACCAAACACCGCGGAGAAAGATTACTTGGCAGCCTGAGCCTTGCTTTATCACTACATAGCAGGAAGGAGGAACGAGTGAAAAATGGGGGGGGAGGGGGAGGGAAGTAAGAAAAGGAAGGGATTGAAGGGACTTAAGGGGAAAAGGAAGGGAAAATACGGACGATAAAGGGAACAGAAAAGGAGGTGAGAAGAAAGGGGAGGTAATGAGAGGAGGAAGGGAGGGAGGGGAAAGACGGTTAAGGGGATAGGGAAGGAGGTGAGAAAGAAGGGGTTGGGAGGAGAAAGAGAGAGATGGAGAAATTGAAGAAAAAAGAGGTCAACATACAAAATCGGAAAGAAACGGAGAGGGAAGAGAGAATAAGACGAGAGAATTTAGAAAAGGGAAAGGTAGGCCAGAGAGTAGAGAAGGGGAAAGGGGACAGTAAGAGAGGGGAAGAGAAAGGGAGAGAAGAAAGGAGGGGAAAATGAATGAAAAGGAAAGGGAAAAAGAAAAAAGGGAGAAAAAGAATGAAGATGTGGGGCCACGTGGAGCAAGTCGTACCTGTTTTGGAGCTGCCTATCACCTTCGAGACCATTTGGACGGTTGGTTCGAGCGTTATCAACCCCGTCTCTGCCGCTTACGCTGGTGCTACCTTTGGGCAAAACGTCACGATCTGCTTCTTCTTTGTTCTGATTCGCAGATCGAAATCCATATTTGGTTCGCCAACTGACCTTTCTTGAACCTTGTTTAGTGCCTTCGCGTTTTAGGTCGCTTTCTTGCTCTCCACTGTCGTCCCGTTCATTACAATCGCAGCAAGCTTCGTTACTCTCGCTGGCGTGGAATTCAATAAACTCGCCACGATTGGTAAAATGGATTTGTATCTCTTGATTTTCACAACTGTTTGGGCTTGACGTTTGATAAACATCTATTCCGTCTTGGCTTTGGTTCGAAGCCTGGGCCGAATAAAAAAAGTTTAAGTCGATTCCTTTTTTTTAATTTTGGAAACAGGTACATGAACTAATGACTGCGGTATTCAAATCTATCAATAGTCCGTTCTACGAGTGGTAATTAAACATCTACACTGACTAGAAGAAAGTTGAAAGGTGTTTAGTCACTAAAGATTTAATTAGGGGCATCTAACTCGAAGTCCGTGCACGGATTGACTGCATGAGCTTCGCTTCTTTCCTTTTATTCATTTTTACGATTCTCAGCTTATATGATAAATATATCTGAACAGGAGCAAAGTTTCTTGCTCAATGAATAAAATGCCCCTTCGAGGTCCACCTATCCGGGACCTACGGTTTTATTTCCTTATCCGAGAAGACGCAAAAAGTCTAACTGTTAAGCGCAAAAGCAGCGCCCTTTATCAGTTATTTCAAGGACCCCAAAAAGGACGGGAAACGAACTCAGGCTTCCCGCACGGCTTACTGACACTTTACCAGCTGAACTAACCAGCGTTTGCTGGAGGAAATGATATCACCGGCAATACTTTGTGGTATAATTATGCACTTTGTTTGTTTGGAAAAATAGCCTGGAAAAACCTCGCGTGTTAAACTCACGTAAATGGAACTTGTACATGATTATATTCACCAAAGAGTCAGTAAGATAGGGGTGGGAAAGACTTTTGTACAAATATCATAAAACAATAATGATAATAATAATAAAAACAGTAATAATAACAATAATAATGATAATGATAATGATAGTATTAATGATAACATATAAAATGTAAATTAATCTGGCTATTTTCAGTTCGGTTGAGCGTCTCCATCCGAATAATTCAAACTCTCCTCCAACAATAGCTGATCGTTTCTTACTCGCTTCAAGCTTGTTCTCCTTTTATAAAAAAATTCTTCCTAAACCAGAAATAAGAAACTAACATTAGGTCCTTGCCTTTCCTCTCAAGTTTTCCAAATGGTGATGATTTTCCCATTCGTTTTCAGAGATGTCATCGTTTACACTCTCCTGCTCGTTGTCGCTTAAGAATTTTTGTACACCCATCCTGTGCGGATAATTAGGGCTGCGATATTTACTGCTCTTCCAGTCATTGTCATTCGTATTTGGAAATCTTTGCGGATACGCAAGCTGAAGCTCATCTCGCTGGTAGTTTTTACCTCCAAGCCCTCTGCTGTCACGATCATTTTCAGCTTTCTTATCAAAATATCTTTGTGGAGCTGATTGGTTTTGAAAACCAAATTTGTTGTAGTTTGGTCTGCAGTATTTGTCTTTGTCTCCATCATCTTGGTTCTTTTTATTGGTGCTTTTTTGTGGAGTTGCATAAAGTTGAAAACCATCTCTGTTGTAAGTTGGATATTCATGATTGTCAAATCCATTTTGGTTCCCTTTACTAAAGGAGGTTGTTGGATGCGATCCAGGTTCAAAATCATTGTCCAGGCTGCTTAAACTGTCATACACGCCATTCCCAAGCTCGTATTCGCCCCTCCAGTTTCTGTATCCTTGGTGAGATGGAGAGGAAAGATAGGTATCAGTACTCGAACCGTCGTCGCTTTCAAAACCATTCTGGATCCCATTGTTGTTGCGTTCTTGTGGATCAGACAACATTTCTAAACCATTTTTCTCGTCATCTAGACTGGATGACTCATCGTTATCCGGGTTCTGCAAGTTAGCCAACCTTTGCGGATTTGATGCAAACTGTAGATCATTGTCATGGTAATCTGGGCTCGGATATCCATCGCTTTCATAGCCTTGTTGAAATGCCTTGTTGTTGTCTGAAGCTGAATGGGAATTGTAACCAGGGGCTCTAAACTTATGATTTTCACGGCCATCACCGTCACTCCTCGGAGCAGTACTAACATCTTGATCATTATCAACAATCACTGTACTCTGGCGGCCATCTTTGAAAGGTCCACTGGAGCTCTGGAGGTCTCCATTGATGTAATTACTAGAGGGTTCTTCTTTGATTGCCTTTTGATGACAAAAAACATTGAAAGAAAATTTGGATTAGTTCGTGCGTATGTTTACAGTAGTAGGTTACAGAGTAGTAAACAATGTAATCTATGTTTTAGTTGCCTGTGCCTTTATCTATGCAGAGTCCAAAATTTGTAACCGCATTTCAGTTTTCGAATGTCATTAGTGTTAATCTTATATATTCCACTACTCCTTGGTAGTCTGAAAACCCAACAGGCTTTGCAACCTATTTGCAGGACTCCGAGGGCTTACGGTTTTAACTTCCTTACCCGAGGGGACGCAAAGTAAGCTTCTCTGGTTAATGGTCCGCCGGGAATCGATTCCTGGCTTCCCGCACAACAGACTGGTGCCCAAATCAATTATTATCAATTATCAGCTTTCGTCTCCTGTCCTCAATAGAGATCTGTGTTTCAAACCCCTACCTACCTCTTCTGCAATTTTTGACGGCAGAGAGGAAATTTTCTGTTCAACCACACTTGTAGTGATGCCCTTGGGATCTGTTGCGACTGCTTTTTGCTTTCCCCGTTTGGGCTGTAGATATATTTGTCGCAACCACTTCCATCTGCCTCCAGCAGTTGTTCTTCCATCGTTTGCGAAGCTTTTTGAACGGGAGACACCAGGAGCGCTTTGCTTCCGGTTATCCTCGGCGTTGATAACTACGATCTTCTTCTTATCCTCTTTTGCAAAGCTTTTCGAACGGGAAATCCGGCGCACATTGACCTCGTTCACTTCATTTTGATGGTGTACGTTGGCGCTACTCATTTTTTGACTCACGTTTGAGGTCTAAAACCAACGTCAAATTTTAGTATATATTGCAGAACTCTTCTCTCTTTATACAAATAGGAATAACAGTACCGATACCTTTACTTAAACCCTAAGTCTCCATCTAGAACTGTACTTGTACCCTAGCTATACGTGTGCTTATACCTGTACCTATATTTGTACCTATGATACACCTTTACCGATACCCCTACCTACACTTACACCTATACCTATACCTATACCTATACCTATACCTGTACCTATACCTGTACCCATATACCTATACTTTTACCTATACTCATACCTAAACCTATACCTATACCTGCACCTGCACCTTTACTTATACTTATACCTAAACCTATATCTACTATACTTGTACCTATACCTGTACCTACACCTATACTTTTACCTATACCTGCTATACCTGTATCTTAACCTGTACCTATACCTGGGCACCTTTATTTATGTCTATACCTATACCTATACCTGTACCAACACCTAGACTTACACAATACCTATACCTGTATCTATACCTATACCTGTACCTCAAACCCATACCTTTCCCCGTACCTATAAGTATAACAGTACTTTTAACTATATAACTACAACTATAGCTTTACCTGCATCAATTCGTATATGTACAGACGTAGAAGTACGTGTTCACGTACAACTACAAACACATTAAGGTCCAGGCGCTACAATACAACACTGCTTATAAGGTAACCACAAAGCAGGTGACCTGAAAGATATTTCCAGGCCTAGAAATTACTAAAGCCAAAAAGTTCAAATTTTTCTCTGCGTGACAACTAAAGTTGATAGAGCATTCCAGAGTTTGGAATTTGTAGCATGCACCACCATTTGAGAATTTCTTTTCAAGACCATAGCCTTACCTTTTTTTGTACTCTTGTCCAGTATATGGCATTTTCCAGATAATTCCGTTCTCTGAACACCTCTTCAGACACATCGTCTTTTACTATTTCCCTCCCTTTGTCCCACTCTGAAAGCAAACGGATTGCTTGACAAAATCGGTCCATTCTTGGTACACCGTAGTCTTCGATCTTTGCACTTGCAATGGAAGACATCTGGAAAACAAGCCTATCCAATATTGCTTCTTTGACCCACTCTTTCAGCACTAAATCAGGCTGGGCTCTGATAAATATTACCGGTTTGTTTCTGCTTAGGGCGTAGGGTAGAGCTAGTTTGTTACCTGTTGGTAATTCAAAAAAAACAGCTAAAGAATGACTTTTGTTAAACGATTACAAGGAGCTTCAGAATTGCTGTCGTACTGAGTTTTCTATTCTGAGCACCCAATCGTTCAAAGAAGGGTCAAATTGAATGTGTTTCACCAAACTTCGTTTTCTGCTTTTTAAAATTTTCTAGTTTCTGTTTGTTAACTTGTAATCTCTTCAGATATTCCAGTATCCTCTTTGAAACTTTACTGGTTAACTAAATATTTATGTTGTATGTTCATTACCTGTTCTTAAGGCGACTAATTTTTTATAGCAAAGCTGGAGTCAATGGCTAAGTCTTAGACTTACCTTGCATGTATTTGTCCGTGAGAAAAGCTACAAATACGTGAGACTTTTCAACAGCAGTTGCCATTGTTGTATAAATATTCCCCCTCATTCCTGTAAACGCCATCCACGGCTTGAAGCCTCTGTTTTCCAAATCCTTGTAAACCTTAGATAAAAGGCAAAACTATTTGTTACTATAAAAAGATGTATTGGCAGTGTAAGCAACTTATCAAAGTACATTGTATCACATGTCAAACTGCTGATTTTATAACTACCAAAGTAAAATTACATAAAGCTTACTGGAAATTAAAGGGGGTTTTTTCTCTTTATTCAGGACCAAATTACTCTCGCTTGATTGGTCGTTTAGTTGCATCGCAGTACGCCTTAATTTGTAGCGCTTTTGCTTGGCCTCGCACGGCTTTTTCTGTTTTGTTTTGTTTTATAACATTTAGACGCGAATGTCTAAGCGTTTACAGATGTTAGGGCAAACGCAGCACCTTCTTCTCAGTTATTTTAAGACCCTAAATGAAGGTCCGGCACCGGGAATCAAACCTGGGCATCCCAATAACTAGGCAGCGGTGTATATACCACACCCTACCATATCGTACCACAAAACTCTAAATTCAACCCAACCATAGAAGTTTATACCATACCAGTACCACATGCGTACGTGTAATTTCTATCCGTGTATTACCAAAAATCCGATTAAGTGTAAACGGGCCTTAAGCCTGCCACTTACCTCTTGAACAAATGGCCGCGAACCTAATTGGTAAGATAACATAACGTCGTACTCCTTCTCAAGAGGCTGACCGTGAGTATCGACTAACGGCTTTGGGGGATAAAATTCGGTTTCTTCCGAGCTATAAGTGTACGTTTCTGGTGGAACGAGGTCATCCCAGCCCAGTGTTGGCGTTTCTTGAAACTCCTGTGGAGGTCTCTGCTTAGGAGGCCATTGTAACACCTTTGCCTTGTACTTTTTAGCTTCTTTTCGGAATCTCGCTATTTCTTTCGCATCAATTTCCTCCTGAGAGAGTGGGGTCGGGGCTAGAACAGCATCGACAAAATCATTCATGGGGGTGGTATTAGGTATGTACGGACTCTCTTTGTACGCTTGATCTTCGTCGTATATTTCATGACCCAACCTTCCTGCAAGAGCAGTTGCAAGCCAACCATAAGGAAAGAACGTTTCGTCGCATTTTACAGGAATGATGACCTTATTAGTTGCACGTGCGACCTCGAACTCGTTCTCGCATTTGAATGAGTCCTGGTAACCACGAGTAACGATGGCAACAAAGGTCTTGCACTTCTTGATTGCTGCAGTGTTGTCAGATGCATCGTCAGCTAGAGTTATCTTGACTTTGCTGAGATTCTGTGAAATTCCTTTTCCATTCTGAAGGACCTCAACAATTTTTCTTGTTTTTTCTTCCTGGTAGAAAGAAATAAAAACACCAGTGCCACTGCTTTTAGGAATATCGCCAAACTTTTTTCGGAAGCTGAGATCGTCGATGATAGGCTTTGGAGCGTCGGAGGTTTGAGCGGGCATCTTAAGCTCAACATTATGAACTAATCTCTCCACAACCTTTTCGGAGTCTTCCTCTGGGGTGTTTGCAAAATCAATCCGGTCCCCACCCGCGAAAGACAAAATACCGAGTGCACCAGTTGGATGGTAATTTGGCTGGACAAGAACGGCTGTGATGGGCTGACGATTCTCCTTAGCTTCGTGAGCTATCTGAACACAAGCCGGATTGTACTGATATTTGGACGACATGAGTATCACTATAACTCCCGCCCATTGAATTGCTTGTTCCCGCAGCCTACACTGTACAGGACGCTCTTCTGTTATTATTAGTTGATCGTAGCCTTTCTCTGACAGTGTTTCCGCAATCTTCGTAGCCAGCGTCAAATCGTTAGAGTGACACGAAACTAACACCCTTCGTTTTGTTCCCATTTCTGGTTGAGAGACTTGAGACGCTTCAAAATCTAGATTGAATGAAAATATAAGAAAAGATTTAGCTTTATAAAAAGGATACGTTTTTCATCACTTGATGATATTCAGTAAATACTTCATTAATTCGAGTTTTCTATGTGAACTGATGGATTGCACTCGAAACATGCGTATATATGATGTACCATATCTTACTTCCATAGACTGCTGTTTTTATTTTTAATTCAAATTAGATCTAAAATTGCAGGAAAAATTAAAGTAAAAAGCTTCCTAACAAGTCCACACTTACTAAAACTAGTATTTTCAGCAAACTTACCCCAACAAAATTAATATGGATCTATTATATATCTTGGTAGATTGAAGTTAACTATTTTGGGTAATTGTCCCTTCCCCACTCTGTAGCTTCTTCTGTTCCAGGTAAAGAAAGCTTCATGATATAATATTAACTAACAGCTCTAGTCTCTGAATGGCCAGAAATTGTGATATACTTAACAACCAAGTCAGCCTCTAAGATAAGGTTTGTCTGTCAATATAGTTGTAACTGTTGAGCCAGATAAAGAATTTGTTCTTCCCGGGGGGCAAACCGTGACAAATATACTCCATAAAAACAGCAGGACACGTATCTCCCATGCAATGATCAAGGAGCGGTTGTTAAGCAAGGAAAGTACGATAAGTTAACAGTTTAAAAAGCAGCTCTTTTTACCAAATTAGCCAGTCTTCTTAGTAAAATATTTGATATTTAGTTGCTGTTTTTTTCAGTTATACTTTATGTATTTGCTAACAGTTAATTCATGGTCTTTTCAAATCAACGTCTTATTTTTAGAATGCAAAGGTTATTGATAAGGTTTAGTTTTCGGGACTAAAAAAGAATAGTTACCATTATGCATGGAACAAAAGGGTCTCAAAAGAATCGCTCAGTTGAAAACAAACTCTGAATTGAATTTGCATTTTGTCTGTCTCGCTCCAACAAAGATAAAAACTCCAACTGGTGATTAAAGAGAGCTATAATTGAGCTTTTTAAACAATTAGAAAAATAAACTAGAAAGATCTTAAAAATCATCTTACAACTTTCTGGTTTTCACCATCACAAACTGTATTAGAGGGAATATTGCTCTGTATCCACCGTAAGCCTGTAAAATACTTGGAAATACTTCATTCTATTTTCCAAAATGTTTCCTGCTTGATTATTTCCAAATGTGTCCCGCTGCCAGGAATTAAACACACAAGGAATATAAAATACATTTTATATGCATTGTATACATACTTCTTGGCAGGACACAATTGGGTCAGTCACGTCCGTCTTTTAATGGCTTGTACGTTCTCATTTAATTTTTACCGGTATTTTTCAACCCCTAATTAAAGAAGACATTTTCACGGCAGTTATGGCTATCAATAAATGGTTACATGAAAACGCGGACAATTCTACCTTGTTTTAAGTTCCCTACTTCCGTATTTTGGCCTATCTGGCTGTTTTTGAATTCGAAGACAACTAGTTATGTTGCAATTTAGATAGCAGATGAGTAATTTGATAAAAGTACAAGCCAGCCCCTCGCAATGATGAAAATTTACAGCAATAATAAAAACATCAACAATTTTCGCATGAACATTTTACGTAAGACACACACGAATCGGTCAGTTAACTCTTTTTAAAAACGTCTTGTCAAAATGTTAAAATCGTTAAAACTTACAAGTATACCTTTGTTAGAATTAAGATAAAATCAAGTCCACAAGGGTTTCAAAATACTGGTAGAGTAATCCTTTACACTAGTTATTTTCGCTAAGTGTGGTCAAGACACACCTGTTAACAATAACTCTGTATGACTATCAGTTTATGACAACTTGCAATAGTTTAAAATAAGTTTAAACAGTTAAAATGAGTCATGAACTAGTTACACATTTCAGTTTGGTTGGTAAAGACCTGGAAATCACTCATCTGTTACGTCTGAAAGGACAAGAATACGCAACAACTTTCTTTTTTAATTGAAGCTATTAAATAATTCTTTAACCGCAAAACTTTTGGTTTGTTGAAAATCTATGATTACGATTTATTTTTAGGGCATAAGATTTAAACGTGCTTTTGTTTGTCTCATAAAAATATGTTTGCCAAAAACTTAGGGTTTGGTCTAAGAAAAATTGCTCAAATCTTCTATTTTATACGTGGACGATGTTGCTCAGTGATTAGTCAGTGAACTGACACAATAAATAGTCTGAATTCTTTTTATGTACCTACTTTGCAAAAGTTGCAAACTTCAATCCTTCTTTACAGCTCCCCAAGCACAAAGTTCTGAAGTTGAATGAGCTTTTGAACAACTGGGAAGTTGAGTTGCAGGTTGAATAGTGCATGCATGATATCCAGTTTTTCAAAGAGAACTTTAATCTGTGTCATCTGATTGCATATCTTTTTACGCCCATATAAGGGCCTATCGCTGATTAGTAACTTGCATAAATGCTCCACTGAACACGGAAAGTTCGAGCTAGTTTTGCTACCAGGTGCACGTGTGGTCTGCTGCCAACAGATCGGGCACCGCGAGACTCGAGCGCCGTTTTGGCGATGTTTAAAAACTTCACGTCAGAGCCTTGGGACGCCTACAAGAAAGTTTTGGCGTCGTTGAAGGAAGCGATATCATAACATTTCTCAAACATGGTCGTTGCATTTCTTAGAGCGTTTTTGAGAAAACATACTCGATTTCTTTGTAAGCAAAAGCAAAGAACGTCTAACACTCTTCATTTTGAGCTAGGACTGAATGTTTTTTTTTTCAATATTTTTATTTGAGGATTAAGCTTCAAAATGTTCTTAAAATGTTCTCGAACATTTTTGCTCGCAGTTGTTGTTTTCCATTCGTACAAACCAACCGGAAAAACAAGTTGTATTAGCCGGTACCATGGCCGCCAAAAATATGCGATAATAGATTTTAAATAAAAAGTAAAAAAAAGATTTTAATGAACTTGTCCACGCATCGCTAAAGGCGATGTTGCACTGATGACACTACATTAGCCGAGAGAGAAAAAAGAAATTCTGTATAACAGATATAATCTTGTGCAGGGCCCGAAATAAATATTCTTTTAGAATTTTTTAATTCTTAGGTATCTTTTAGCCTCGTGTTCTTATAAAAAAAGTTCTCACAAAAAAAAGATTGCATCTTTTTCTTGCGTTTTAGTGAAACCCAGGTTCACCAAACAAGTTTACGCACGGACGCACTCAACCGCTTTGATAAAAAAAAACAAGTTTAGTGTTGTTTGTAAACAGAGGCTCTTTTTTGCAGCTTGAATTTTTGAATTTTTTTGATTTTTTTTTTGTCGAGTGTAACCTAATGAATTACTCAGTAGTAATATCCCTGATAGATGCTCTCTAAGTGTACTCGCAAAAAGGGTCAAGCTTTCGGACAGTCGCTGCAAGTCAAAAAATTTCTGCTTGTATTGGTTTGCCTAACATACTTTCACTTTACTCCCAAATCGCATTACGTCGAAATGCGAACATTATCACCATGACTGTCTTGTTAATACCTAACCTGTTTTAGGTTAGTTAAAACTAGTAGTGTTTCCTTATTTTGCCATACTCCCATGGGTCAAAGGGCAGCGATTGAATCACTGCCAGTCCCGCCGGGGACATGCCTCCGCAAAACTTTGAACAGTCATGTCATGGGCCCGCGGACCCAGTTCTTCTCGAGTGCCACGCGGTGTAACATGAGCCCGTGAGCCAGCAGCAGTCTTCAAATGAGTTTCAAAAATGGCGGAAAGAAAGTAACAAAGTAATCTGCACCTGAGTTTTCTCCATAAAAATGGATGGTTGTCTTTGCCGCACCACCAGGATATTGTGTTTTTCAAGAAAATTAGTTCCTGGTGTTTATAATACTTTAAAGCAAAACTGCCTCTTGGACACACGTCCAAGGAATTCAACTTTAAATGCATCTAACGGAAGAGCTCTTGTTCAATCTAGAACTATATTTGGCACAAGCTCGACAAAAACAGATGACCTGACAAAAGCGCTTGCAGAAGCTGAAAAGCTTGTAGGATATCCGACCTCATTTCTAAACCTACGGTGTCTGTTGAGTGACGAGCTCTCAAATGCGGCCGTTTATGTGAAAAAGCTCATTAACAGCGAACATCCGTTGGTCAACACTGCGCGGGGATTTGTGTTTGGCGGACAGCACAGTTTGCAAACGAGAGGACTTCTGGTCTTGCTAATTGCTAGAGCTGCTGGTCTTCAATTGAAAAGCTCATCCAAGGAAATTTTACAGGATCCGGTATCAGGAGTTTATAACAGTCAAAGACAGCTTGCCGAGATTACAGAAATGGTACACACAGGTATACATGGGGGGGAGGGGTTTGTTTTTGGTTATCTTATCTAAATTTTAAAAAAGTTATCTTTGCATTTGTAGTGAAACTAACGGCTGTGTTAAGCTGCTACATATTCAAACCTGAACAATGTTACTGTACAGAGATACTTATCACTGAAATTTACACAGCAAGCCTATCTTCAGAAAGTAAAACTTTTTATCCCTGACTTGTTTATCAATATCTAACTTCTTGCAAAGCTCGTATGAAATCAGATATTTTGGTGATGTTTTGTTGCCATTTGTCAAACCATTTACAGATTGAAATAAACCCCCAAAAAAATAAAGACCAACATTGATTCTCATGAATTGTGTGTTGAAGAAAAACAGAATCTCACAAATAAAAAAAATGATGAAAAAAGGAGAAAGGGATCTTTCACCCCTGAAGCACCCCCCCCCTGAAACAGTCTATTGCTAATTCTAAAGTGGCAATAGTAAATTAGTTAAAGCTTGCAGTTACATTTAGAAAACATAATCTGAAGAAAAATATATTACAAAACAACATCAATATTATACATTAACATCAGTATCAGAATGTGTTCTCATTTTATTCTTAAACATGGCACTGTATTGTCAATCAACAGCAAACCTTATTCATTCAGGAGTTGTCGATATGGCTACTTTCTGTAATCCAGAACAGGCTGAAGACATGATGGTTGGTAATCGTCTAGCTGTATTAAGTGGTGACTTTCTCTTAGCTAACACATGCACTGGTCTTGCTCAGTTGCACAACACTGAAGTAGTGGATGACTTTGGCAAGGTAATCGGTGATATGATGGAGGGAGCAATGATGAACTGTTCAACTAGGACGTTAGAGGAATTCACTCTGGATTACTGGAAAGAGCTAGTGTTCAAGTGTAAGGCTAGTTTGATTGCGACTAGCTCCAAGGCAGCACTGAAACTTGTCTCTCATAGTAAACAGGTGAGTGTTCATTCATTGTTTACTTTTGACAGGATTCACGTAGATGCTTGAGAAACCTTGAAAATTACTAAAAGTCCTGGAATGCCATAGATAAGGTACCACTTTTTTATTTGCAATTGGTCATTGAGTTTTGTAAAATTGTATGCTCATGGGAAGTTTTGGAGAGATTTTTAAAATTCTTAGTCCCAGGGGGCACCAACCCAGTTTTGATTTGTCCAGGGCAAGGATAAGCTTTTTTTGTCATGTCATGTGTGTCTTGCATCAGTCCATCCAACATGGTGCCAAAAGTAAAGACTATCAGTTAAGGATATTTTTTATTAAAAAATCTTTTTTTCTTTAGTTTGTGGCACCATGTTTGAGGGACTAGTGTCTTGACGTAAAAGACCTGATACATCATGTTTTGTTGGTACATTTCCCCAGTGTGAGGTCTTGAAGGGGACACTTTTAGCCAGAAAAATTCAAATTTCTACAACTCCATCTTGATGTACTTTCATTGTATGTTTCTCAAACTAAGCAAACCAATATTTTTTATAGTTAACTTTTAAATTTGAAAATTAAAAAGCTGATATCATGCCATATGCCTTTTTAATATTGTCTAAAGTTCAGCACAAACTTTAGAATTCTTAGTAAACAGAA
>JAOBAT010139297.1:0-14669 GCA_026413305.1 Hydrozoanthus tunicans
CACTCCCTAGATTGGGAAGGTATGTATGACCATCGTATTTTTTAGGGGTTAAAATTGCCAGTCTGGTATTTTTTGGCGGTTGTTAAAAGAAATCCTGTGTTAAACCAACAGCCTGGTATTTTCTAGGGTTTAAAAACGTGAAGCTATTGAACTGCTTGCAGTCCCGTGTTTTAGAAAACGTGCGTACTGAACAGGAAGTTAAGGCAAAATTAAAGTCCTTCGGCGAACGTGCGCGTCCAATTGCATATCACGTTCGGCGCAACATTAAAGGCCTAAGCGCCGATCCGCTAGCTATCCTGGGAAAATTTTCAGATTTCATTTGGTATTTTTTAGGGTAATCTTAAAACCGAGAGGTATTTTTTGGGGATAAAATGTTTTATCCCTTGTTATTTTTTAGGGTATTTTGGAGACTTTTCCGACGGTCATCCCAACCCTTTTGACCCCGAGGTACCCCCCCCCCGATATTGACTTTGTCCATCAAAAAATTGGTGTTCTTGTGTTTCTTCAAAACGATACTTTCAAACAGTTAAGTTCCCTATAAGTAAACTTGATTTTCGTCAGTTATTGCTGCGAGCTTTCACTCGCAGCATACCAAATTCTGTTCATAGCCGAGATTTGAGTGTCAGGTAAAGATATTTTGCTTGCCATGTGTGAAATGGTCCTGTTAAACAGATGGGGATCACCACATGCTTTTTCGATGAAGATTTTGGCGAGTTTGCATAAAGCTGGATGTCAAATTTTTTAATGCTGGAAGTATTCATCAAGGTAGCGAATACTTCGGTAATGTTTTATGGGGCAGGCAATGCTCTTTTATCAGTTTTTCATCGTTACTGCGCGATAAGCTGCCAGTAATGCAATGGCGCTCGTAAACAGTTGATAGAATATCCTTGAAGAAGGAGACAGAATGTTCGTAAATGTTTTGGACAATCAAGTTATACCTGATTCGAAGATGATACTGCTTAATTATCTACCCGATAACGTTCCGTTGGGTGCGAAGTTAGCCCTCGAATCAAACGGTTCACGAATTTCGTATTCTAATCCACAGTAGTAGAACCTTACTCTGCCAATAAGATTTCTTAGTACAGTTTATTAACAAATTTAATATATAATCTGAAGTAGTAAAACTGCTGTTCTCAGTCACACGTGGTAGAAGGGAAATACAAAAGACAACTATCTTTTTGCTAATGTCTATGATTAAAATCTAAGTGATGTTTTTCCCTTCAGAAACTCTCCCAGCAAAGAAATTACATAAAACCTAGTCATAACTACAAGACGAATATTGAAACTGCTCGCAGCACTCCCCTTTTGATAAAAACCGCTAGTATGGTTTACAAATTAAACAACCAACCAAATCGATAAGATAAAGTGTTGTAATCGTTCTGTTTTAGCTTGAGGGCATGCTTTCGGAGCAAAGTTTCTTCTTCACTAGACATGCTAAAAAATCGAAGACGTTTTGACTTTTGTGTCTTTTGTGGCGGTCAATCTCATTTTTGTTTGCTGATCTCAACACTTGTAACAGAACGCCAAAAATTGAAATCTATATTACAACGACATAAATGTATATAGTTAATTTTAAACAATATAAACAACTGGTTTTCGGTATAGGGCAACAAAAATTTTTAAATAGTGTTCAATCCTAGGTATCGATTAATAAATAACTAAATGAATTTAACGATTCGACCAATAAAACCAGTTGCCGGTGAGGATATTCAACTATAAGTTTGTTGAACTGTACTATCATTGTTTTCTTGTTTTTTGTTTTACTGAGCGGGCTAAAAGGTTTTTTTTTTCTTGTTTCTTAACGAAGGGAAGCTCTCTTTTATTCTATAAGCCTTGCAAGCGTTCAAAACTTAAAGAACCTTCAGTGTTGTCACTGGTTCCCCCTCTATAACTAAAAGCGAGCGAGTGCTCTGGAGTCGATTGTTAATCAAAGATATGAGATTTTGTAGTAGATTAATTGACCGTATTGTTTTAAAAAATTAATCGTTGATGTCAGTCGATGCAAAATACTAAGAACAATAAGTCACGACACAGTAGCCTTGGTCACGTTTAATACAACTTAATCTAGAGACAATTCTTTTTATCAGGCCTAGGCCGTTAGCCCACTGTTATTTCTTGCTAAAATTTCCCGAGAATTTAGCACAGACACACTCTACACTTGCAACACAAAAACATTAAAAGATGCGTTCGTGTCCGCGTATAATAGATTCATTTCGAGAACGTTCTTGAAACTAGTAAACAGCATGTTAGCCACGTACGAATGAATAATCAAAATCTATTCCCTTGGAATATAAAGAAAATGACTCAGTCAAAACATTCATTATAAATGATCAGTCTCAATATTTTCATTTTCTAGAGCGTTCTGATATTGAGCATCAAGAATTCTAAATGAAAATACGATAATGTAGCTAAAAAAGGCGATGACCTTTGCTCCATACTCACTAAAATTTGAATTTCGTATTGGTGACAAAGTGTAAACAAATATCAGCGCCACTCCTCGTAAATAACAAGTATCACGTAACATCACGTATAGCGCCGGCGAACTAGGACTTTCTCTGCGAGTTGTCGCATATTATTTATCACAAAAGGAAGAAGGACATTTACAAAACAAAATATTTAACTCTGACCTCGAACAAGAAGAGCCTTCCAGCTCGAGCAGGCAAAATGATAATGAACCACGCAAACAAAAATGTGTTTGATGTACTAGATGAATTTATCACGGCAGTCGAAGAAACGAAAGAAGTCTTGCACAGCCCAAAGGCGCCCGGAAGACCAGAATTCTGTTGTTTGTGCTTAAAGAGAGAAAGACTTAAACGAAAGCTTGAAAGTATACCAGAATTCGTTCCTAGGTTATCTGCTTCAGAAAGCGATATTTCACGATGTGGCTGTAAGAACAAGCCAGACATTGACGAAACAGACTTTTTCATCGAACATAAAACACAAGAAGAAAAAGCGAAGGGTCTTGTGTTTGAGATGGAGACGCTTCTGAATCAGCTCTCGACAGCTGCTAGCTCATTAAAAGTCATCTATCGTCGAAGAAGTTCTGAAGACATACAGTTCAGTAAATGAGGAAGCAGATACGTTCTTTGAAAATGTTCAATATATGAACAGTTTTTCGGTGAAGAGTTCATTGATGATGATCTTGTCCTGAAGCGAGCAAGAATGACTTTCAGATGTTTAGCTGATCCATTTAAAATGAATTCCGAAGTCATTGAAATCTTTTTGACTTTGTCTCTGCCGCGGCAGTGTTTCTTCGGACTTAAGGTAATTACGGATCCGGTTTAAGTAAATTTATTTTGCGTAAAGCAGCTAGAAGGAAAACAAAACCAACGGAAGGGATGATACTAAGTGCAAGTAAGTGCTAGCTGCCACTGCGGACAGCTGGTTGTGTAAGACGGGAGGCGAAGAGCTAAAGCGTTCGACACAGTCCTCCGAGACATGGGCAAAATTCAAAAGAGAACCGAAAGCCACAGGAAAACTGAAACCTCAAGATTGCTACCACTGGACTTGTTTAGTATCTTCAATCTTGTCAGTTGTCGGATCACTTTTTTGACCGCCATCTAGAACTATAAATGAGAACCGCATCGCTTATCGCCGGGAAATGCTCGAGTTTCCAGAAAAATCTGTATTTTGGTAAAAACAACTTTACTAATCAATGTTTTTAATTTAATTTAACTTATTATAATCACAGACTTTTCTATTCTCTGTTCTTAGAAATTAAGGGCGCAAAGAGAAACTGCTTCGGCGCAAACTTTATCTGGGAATCGTGCTTTTTCTGGTAAAAATACAAAGGCTAGGCCGAATATTGTCAGTATCAAACCTGCTGAAAGTTAGAGATCGACCTTTCTAAAGCAGTCAGCTCGTAGTTCGGTTAGTTTTTACGTATCTACCTAGAATGAAATCAGTCAATGTGGAGAAGGAAGTGAGGCAAAAGAGCTGTGTGCTGTGTTTTTTTCTCCGTTGTTTCTATTGGCCAATTCCTCGTCACGCGATCGATATACCCCACGCGACATGGACGGACATGTAACCTAGATTCAATATTTATTTTCGATACATCATAAAGGTGGTGTTACTGATATCGGAAAAACTAGAAATTAATTCTCTATTGTGTGTTTAAACAGCGTTGTCATCATCGATGGATGTTTTCTGGGTCGAACAGACACTGAAAAGAGAGGCAAATTGATAACGGTGTAAAGACGAGACGTGGGTTAATACACGAGCGTATCATCACGATATTACCCCCACTGATATCAACGCATAACTTGATACACTTAGATTTGCCGTAACAGTACTTCTCTTTGAACTCTAAACTAGTATAAAACTAATATAGCAAATTATCAGGTTCATTGTCTTATACAAAAGGTGGTACTTACATTGTCACCATATATAGACATTTATGACTAACTGATATGCGAACTTACCGCCTGGCCCAAACAGAGCACGCTTACCGTGAAATTGTTAACAAGGATATACAACGATAATTAAGAAGTGGTACTATCATAAATTATATGTGTCTTGGAGAATGAAATAAAGGAACAATAAAGTAAACGAAAAGAATCTTGTTTTAAAATTTTGGCTAGACTTGCATGAGCTCAAAATTATGCAGTGCTAATAAGTAAACTCCAGTGGGATACTGAGTATCAAACCAATTTAAAATGATAAAATTGGTGTTCCATCTCGAATCTTTGGGGATCGGATGCAATTTTTAGAAGAGGAGACAAGGGATGGACACACGGTGTGGTGATGTCGAATTTCAACCAATACTGCTTTGAAAACTCCGTGCCGCCGTAAGAGCAACTGGGATAAAAAAATCACTAAAATTACTTGAAATCACTAAGGTATTTTCTTTTTATTTCTTTGTTGAAAAATAACGTACGCAAATTAATTTTTGATTTATAGCATTAAACAAAATATTCGTGGAAAATTTGATTTTTTTCATTTAGATGTCAATCAGTTTATGAACTAATTTATTTAATAAACAGAAAATTACATCATATATGGTTGCTTGGAGAAACGAACTTTGTCTTGTCGTGATGAAATGCCAGTTTCTTCACCACTAGATTGATAAAATTCGTCTCTCCGCGTGGTCATGTATAAAATTATTTTCGAGACCACTATACATTTACGTGACCCTCTCCCCTCCCCCCTCCCTCTAGCTCCCCTCTCCTCCTCTCTCCAGCAAACTTACTTTTCAGCACTTTACTTTTCTGTGAGTTAACAAAATGGCGGCAATTGTGGAAAGAATCGAGTACCTCTTTCAGAAAGCAGAAGGAGACCAATTGGCGTTGGTGAAGAATAGACAATTTAGAGATGGACAGGTTGAGTTTAAGAGAAACGAATCATACACTCTACAAATGCTAAACCATTTTCGGAAGGAGGGAGATTCGGGATTTTGTGATGTTATTTTGGAAATCGATGGCCGTGACTTGAACGCTCATCGCAATATTTTGGCGGCAAACAGCAGATATTTTTATTCAATGTTCAAAAGTGGTATGGAAGAATCGACAGCCGAGCGAATTAGACTTACTTTTCTGACGTATTCCGCAATGAATTCTATTCTTGAGTTCTTCTACACTCGAAATATTACTGTCAATGCAGAAAATGCTGCTGAACTTTTGCAGGCTTCAAATTACTTGTTGATTTACCCCGTCAAGATGGCTTGTGAACAGGTTCTAGGCAACTTGACAAAGGAAACTTGCTTTAATACCAAACGTTTAGCTATAAGATTTGATTGCGCTGATCTACTCGAGAAAGCTACAGATTTTATTGATAAAAAATTTCATGACATTGTCGATGGGGAAGCCACAAACGAATTTCTCAACGTTTCTTTCTATGAATTGGCTGAACTTATTCCAAGAGATCAACTTATGGTTGAGCGGGAGCAGGATGTATTTCTTGCCATTTTAAAGTGGGTCAGATTTGATGCCGAAAACAGGAAACATCAACTTTTAGAACTTATCAAGTTGTTGAAATTGGGCTCAATAAGCAAAGATTTCCTGTCAGATCTACTGGTGAATGAGCCCTTGTTGAAGGAAGATAGATGCCATAAATTAGTGAAGCAGCTGAGTGAAGATGAGAAATCACTACTGGGCCAAAAGCACAGGGCTTCCACTCAAGTGAAACAAGTAATTGTTGGTTTGACCTGTCAGGGCAGGATTTCATTTCTGTATGATACAGAAAACTTTGAAGCAAGACAACTGATTTTTCAAGGCAACCATCAGCATCACAATATGCATTCTTCATCTTTTGTGTGCTCAGGAAATGATTTATTCACATTTTATGGAGACACTCTGAAGGGGTTTACTTTTTCCGACAAGAGTCCCACAGTACATAGTTGTATGAAGCAGGTCAATCTTTCAAGACTCAGCGAATGGCACTCAGGCAGTGCAGTGTCGGCACTCAACGGGTTTGTGTATGTTATTGGAGGAATTTGGCAACATTCAATTTGTAATAAAGTTAAAAGATTTGACCCCCACAAAAATAAATGGGAGTCTATGGCCTGTCTAAATAAGTCAAGATATGCTCTCACTTCAATAGCTACAGAGGATAACATATATGCCATCGGAGGCAATATTTCAGTGGGCTTTCCAAACCAGTGCTTTGTAGCAACTGTTGAAAGGTATGATCCTATTGAAAACAGTTGGAGCTTTGTTGCACCAATGCCAACGAAGAGAGCATCATTATTTGCTGCATATAAGCATGGTAAGATTTACTGTGCAGGTGGTGAAAATGAAGAATCTGAACAGCTATCAAACTGCGATGTGTATGATGTTGCATCAGATGAATGGACTTCAGTTGAATCACTTCCAAGACCTAACAATTTTGCTATTACTATCACTTGCATTGTGACAACTGATGATAGTGTTGCTGTTGTAAGCCCCTCTCTTTCAGGGGATTTTGACTCAATCTTATATGACCAAAGCACAGGCACCTGGAAAAAACAAAAGTTGATAAAAGCAGCAAAAGGTGTAGGCCCTTATTTACTTTTTAACATGGAGTTACAAGCTTTTTATTTGGAAGGTTTCCCTGTCTTAAGATACATTACTAATGATTAAGAAGTTAGTCTTTAAAAATATTTCTTATTATTTGTCAATTTGTGATGGTGATGAAAGATTGAATGAATAAATTGTTTGTGATGTGAAAGTACAATTGTAATGGATTATATAACAATTGAGCTAGAAGTCAAAGAAGTGATGATGATAAATGGTTGTCAAGATTTGTAAATACTATATTTAATGGTTATAAAGAACAAAAAAACTTGGATTTTATTGAGTCCTTTTTTGTCAAAATAATTTTATGCACAATTGTGCCAAATCCATTGCAGTTTGTTGTCCTGAAGAATTTGGCAGACATGGATATGTAACAGCAACATAAAAAAGACCATTTTGTAAAAATTCAACAATATTAGTTAGAAAATAGTACACAAAATTATACCATTGAAAGCCTGCAGAACATGTTAAAATTCAAATAAAAAAAAAGATTTCAATATCACCAGAATGAGTTATAAAATACATAAAATATATGTGTACTGTAAAGACTAAAATCTTTTTAAGGAAAGAACTAAAAATGATAAGAGCTTACAAAAATTCTTCTTTCAGTGTTAATTAATTTTCATAGTGATTGACATAGCTTGATTTTCAACTTAGAACATTGGTTTCTAGCATTCTTTTTAAGTACCGAGTTGACCTTCATGGAAACTGACTGTGTGTATACTAGTTTTCAAAGCTGAAATGTGGTTCTGAATAGATTTTAGCTGTCATTTTCAAGTATTGATAGGTTTGGAAAACTTAAGAAATTTAACAATAGAATTGTTCCATTTTGGCCTTGTCGGATTTGAGATGATTTATAGTCAACTCAGCACTACACGATATGTGCTTCTTTGAATCTGCCTCATTTGCTATTAATTTTACCATAGAATTAAATATAACAATCAGGCTATCTTGTTAGTTCCATACAAAAGAATTTTAAAATAGTTGCTAACTAAGTTGCTATTTTAGTATATTTTTATCAAGTATATTTTTATCCACCTAATTGTATTTTTGGTTTTGGTTTTTTAATAATAGTTTTTAACAATAGTTTTTTCCCTTTGTTTTAAGTAAGTATATAACCTAGTAATCAGTCTTAGCAAGTTTCATAGCCAAGAAAATGTTTTAAACGCACCAGAACACTGATGAAGGTCGAAAGACCGAAATATTTGTTTTAAAAGTAATAAAGGGATTCAAGGAGTTGCAAGTCTGCGTCCACATTTTATACAAATATATATTTTTAGTGACGACAATTAAGTGGTTGCAGTTGTTGAAAACAAAGAATTGCACTTTAGTTCTTTGAACTGGGAAACAAGTTGTGTATACTATTGAAAGTACAATAAATTGTTTTTTATTAAATTAATGAAAATATATGTAAAAAAGACCTGTGATCATTTATAGATTTGAAATTGCCCAACTGGTTTGAACTGATATAATTGAAGTGTTTTATTATTTTTTTTCGAGTGATTGAATTAGGAATAATTAACAGTTATTCTCAGAAGTCGAGGTGAATATTCTAAAAGCCACTATTCACCTAGACTGAAGAGAATAATTATTTTAGTATATACAAACAAGGTGATTTCAAGAAAAATTCAACTACATTTAAGTGTTTCGATTTTTAATTTTATGCACGCGCCAAAACTAGCGACTCGCTTCCATGCCGCTGAACTCATGCGTGAAAATTAAGAGCAAATATCTCTATCCACTGCGTGATACGTGGCAAAAGTTCAAAAAATCGACCCCGATGATGATAGCCTGTTATGTCCTAAGAAATATGATATAACTTTTAAGTTCAGGAATTTTTTCAATTTCGAGTAAAGCTTGCGAAAGTCCAGACGGCTCGTGAAGTGGAAAAATAATCAAATGGCGCCGCAATCGTGGGTAAGAGAATCAAAACAGAAGAAAACATTTTTTTTGTTTTATAATTTGATTTATGAGATAAAAAGCTAATGATTGGGGCCATTAGAAATGAAAAACTGTTGATTTGAAATTACTTGTGAGAACTCGAACATTTGCTAAAATTTCGAACTTGAAAATCCGAAATTGCGACCCATTTTCAACTGAATCCTTACCGCGGCAATGGGGTAAAATTCAGAATTGGCTAAAACTTCAAAATTCACAACTGTCGACAAGCGTGCAAGACATCTTGTGAAAACATGGTAATAGTTCTTGTTACGGCTGTTCGAATAAAGTTATTTTTTGCTGTAAAAGCAGCTCAACTTACTATGTTCCTGTTTGGAGGCAAATTTTGTAAGCTAAGTGACTGCTTATAACTTGTTTTCTTGCCGCAATGAAATGTTCATTCATTCATTCATTCACTTTTATTTGCCATTTTTATACTGATGGTTTAGATTTATTACAAGTCAACGAGAAAAAAAGCTTTGTAGATAATGGCGAGGAAACTCAAAAAAACCCGAAGGGCTTAAATTGAATGAGCTTCCTCGAGATACTACTAATTACATAAATAAATATGATTTTAACATGCAGAGGACGGAAGACTTATAGATTCACAATTCGAGACGAAACGACAGAACAAGATGAAACAAATACAGATAAATTATAACAAAAGGTTTACAAGAACTATTAACACAAGAGAAATTCCTTGAGCTTACGGCTGAAAGACGAAATACTCTCACAATCTTTAATCTTTAATGTTAAACACACTAAGAATGACTAAACTTTCTTGTGCTCTTTTCGAACACAAACTAACTCCACGGCGATTTGTACCCTGTTAATTAAGACTTTTAACTTGTCGACATTTTGTTTTACGGGAACTTCAGACTTCAGATCTCGAGAAACAAACTTTCCGCTGCTGAAATATGAGGAAGAAGCCGTTTTTCCGATCGTATGGCTTATTGTTGTCATTGATGATGTCACGCAAATACCTTGCATATCAACGGTTTCCAACTTGTAAACATATTTTAACAAGTATTATTATTAGTCAAAATCAAATTGACGAGTAATCATTGTTATCAAATTCCCAAAACTAAGTAAATCGATTTTGTAATTGGCAGGAAGATTTTTCAGCAAAGTAGTGCAAGTAAGGTTTTGTGTACTAATAGACAAGTTATGAATAACTGTTCTTGTTACGGCTGTGTTGTTTACTTCAAGATTGTCTCCGTAAGAATGATTCGCAAACAAAATTTTATGATTGTATCAACCAGTTGCAAATATAGATAGTTTTTTCCTTAAGTTTAGAAAGAAAAAAAAAACTATATCAGTGAAGTGTCATGGTGTATAAACAAACTCCTGCATCTAAAAGAATCGAAGCTAAAAAATTGGGAACACAGCGGGGAGTAAACATGAGCTCATTAATTCACAACCGCGATTTTTTTATGTGGCCTTGATCCATGTTTGGCGTACTTATTTGTTACTGAGACATGAAGTATTATTGTAAAGAGCGGACCGGGGGGGGGGATAGGAGAGGCTCGAGTATTTAGACAATAATACATGAAATAATTTTATTCACAGGTGTAGTTTTGGTTATTTATTTTGTAAAAATTACTTGCAAGAACTTTTTGTGTCGGCGCAGCGCGTCTTTCAGGAATATTACGGTTTTAGAACCTTCCAACCCTTTCGATCTCGAGCTCCCTCAAATGTCTGGTGGTTCACTTCTAAATCAGTAAACTTTGCATAACCGAAGCTTCTATGGGTGGTAAGGGGTAGACTATATAAGATGTTTGAGGGGGGCAGTTGATTTGAAAAAAATCAATTTAAGAAAACTGTTTGGTTTTCTAAGATAATGTAGGATATTTTTTTGTGAAACTAAAGTGGATAATGTGACCACATTTGTCAGCAGGTCATAATTTTTTCGCTTGGTGGGTATTGTTTGAAAAGTATTTTCAAATGCGCCCCCTTCCCCCCTCACAATTGTAATGGTTCAATCCCTAATATTGTTTTGCGTATTCCACTTTTTCATGACCATGGGAGTTAAGAGGGTACTATTAAACTTTTGTGGGGGTAGACTGAGATTAAGTCAGTTGTTTTTCGCGAAAATTTCGTAAAACTAAAGGGATAAAGGATTATGTGAACACTTTTACCGACTGCTCTTGCAAAAGAATAAAAAAATTCAAAATTTCCAGCCACCCCCTGCGCCCCCCGCCCACTTCTCAGTCTCAGAGTCTAACAGTTCTCCCCTTTGTTTGCACAATTCTCGCCGAGGAGATTAATTCAAAGGCAAGCTAGCAGATCAAGAGAATAAAATCAGCAGCAGACAGAAATTATCCTAGCAAGTTTTCACTTCTTTGTTAGATTCGATAAATAAACAAAAACAAAGAGCACTTACATTAAGCCTTTCCGGCCTGAAAACTATTAGCTTCAATATATCAGTTTTTCCAGTGAAAACTGTTTCGGTTCAAGATTAATTATACAAATCAAATTTCCTTTGCCAAACTGTTACGTGACCAACGACTCATTTTGTTACCTTTATACAAATTCAAGCTTGACAGTAGGTGTCGAACATGTTTCAATACTAATTTGCGTTGGAACACGACATCGCGCTGTGCCTCGCCGCCTACCGATTCCTAATGAGCAGCAATGTGCGGGGCATATGTTCATCTCAGAAATACTTGGAAAGGAACTATAAACGGAAGATGTTGCTAAAATGAGATCAAATCTATTAACAACTTCGCTTGCGGCGGACAGCCTATTAGGGAGCGTTTGTGTTCTTTCGATCGATCTTACAAGCGGTGGACAGCCCGTTAGGTAGCGTTTGTGTTCTAGAATCAGTCTTTCGATCTTACAGGCAGCAACGGCACAATATTTTCATTTTTCTTGCTTGCTTGACCTCGCTGATCTTTGCCACTTTGACCATCAACTAATCTCTGGAAATAGCGAGTGTTCGCCGTGTTTGAAACAAATATCACACTTAGTATTTAGCCAGTGACCTCTATGCCATTGAGTTGCACTTATCTCCATCGACGTATACTGAAGTTAAGCGCTGACCTACAGGCTCATTTTCCCACAGGTTGTGTAACGATCATCAAACGGAAGTCGCAGATATACTTAATTTAGGTACGTTCTTACTTTTGTATAATTCTTTAATTTGCTACGCTATTATCATTTAAAAATCTTGTTTACCTCTTTCGTCTTGTACTTTTCAGGGCCATTTATAGAAGTCATTTGCAGCAGATTAAATGGGTTTTTATAGAGACGGCTAAAGCGCAAACAACACTATTTTCTTGAATTGAATACTCTAAGGAAAATGGAAAAAGACAGTTGGTGCATTTTCCAATTAAAAAAATTATATGTTATTTTTTAAGCGCGGAATAAGGCTTAAGTATCCAATTACTGCTGTGGACTCGATTGCCTGTATGTATTCGATTTTATGAACTGATTCTACTAACTTTATACAGAGAAATACTTTAGGCATTAAGAAATAAAAGTAAACATTACTTCATTATTCGCTAAACTTCTCAAAAGCGGGCAAAATCGTGCCGGAATAATATTAAGCATCACTTCCGCTTCGTTTTTCGTGTATGTTTCAAAAGCAGAGGAAACTGACTTGTATCGGGTTATTTTTTTCATATCAATGTTTTGAGCAATGTTAGCAGATAGTAGGTTTCAAAATTTTGATATTCTGCAAACACTGCCTCATGAATTATAAATTGAATCGTTTTATCAGCTTTTATGAGCAAGTACTGGATTCTTCAAATGCAAAACTGCTTTTAAGATTCACTACTTTGCCGAAAATTCTTCCTGCCAATAACAAGATCGATTTACTTAGTTTTGGAGAATTTGATAACAATGATTACTCGTCAGTTTGATTTTGACCAACAAAGCTTGATAAAATACGTTTACAAGTTGGTGTACAAGGTATTTGCGTGGCAGCAATAGGTCACACGATCGGAAAAACGGCTTCTTCCTCCCATATTTCAGCAGCAGAAAGTCACTTTGTCGCGATCTGAAGTCTGTAATTCCCGTAAAACAAATTTTTGACAAGTACAGGTCGCCGTGGAGTCAGTTTCTGTTGGAAAAGTGCACAAGAAAGTTTTTTTTATTTATAGTGTGTTTAACATTTCGTTGCGGCAAGAAAACAAGTTATAAGCAGTCACTTAGCTTACAAAATTTGCCTCCAAACAGGAACATAGTAAGTTGAGCTGCTTTTACAGCATAAAATAACTTCATTCGAACAGCCGTAACAAGAACATTTACCATGTTTTCACAAGATGTCTTGCAACACACGACAGACGCTTGTCGACAACTGCCGAGGCTTGGTTGCATTTGCTGATGGCTATTTTTGGCGAATTTCTATCGGGCTGCTCGTCAAGGAAATTTGTTTAACCAAAATTATTTTTTTGCTAGCATTGAATATATGTATTCAAGTCGTGAATTTCGAAGTTTTAGCCAATTCTGAATTTTACTCCATATGGTATATAATGATTGTTTGAAAATGGGTCGCATCTTCGAATTTTCCAAGTTCGAAAATTTAGCAAACTGAATGTTTGAGTTCTCACAAGTAATTTCAAATCAACAACTACCCATTTCTATCGGCCTTAATCACTAGCTTTTTATCTTATTGATCCAGTTATAACACAAAGAAAAGTGTTTTTTCTTCTATGTCTTAACGAGAGTTTCGATTCTCTTACCCTCGTTTGCGGCGCCATTTTGATGATTTTTCCACTTCACGAGCCGTCTGGAGTTTTGCGAACTCTAAAAAATCGATTTCGAAGTACCAAAGAATGAACAACATCCATGTTTTAAATTGTTTTTTGCTTTCTATACTTCAGCCTCTTAATTTGGTTATCTCACCACTCAATACAGTCCGTGCAATTTATTACAGTCCATCCCACTCATGACAGTCGATGCAATTCACAGCAGGCGATGCCATGCCACTTATAACAGTCGAATCATTCAGAACAATCCTGGGAACGCATAACAGTGCAAGAAATTCATTATGTACAGTCCATGCCACTCATTGCAGTTCATGCCACTTATTACAGTCCATGCCACGCATTAAGTCCATGCCACTCAATACAGTCCATGCCACTTATTACAGTCAATGCCACTCATTGCAGACCATGCCATTCATTACAGTCCTTGCCATTCAATACAGTCCATGCCATTCAATACAGTCCTTGCCACTTATTACAGTCCATGCCACTCATTGCAGTTCATGCCACTTATTACAGTTCATGCCACTCATTACAGTCCATGCCATTCATTACAGTCCTTGCCATTCAATACAGTCCATGACACTTATTACAGTCCATGCCATTCATTACAGTCCTTGCTAGTCATCACAGACCTTGCTACTCATTGCAGACCATGCCATTCATTACTATACAGTCCTTGCCATTCAATACAGTCCATGCTCATCATTACAGACCTTGCTACTCATTACAGTCCATGCCATTCATTATAGTCCATGCCATTTATTACAGTCCATGCCATTCAATACAGTCCTTGCCACTTATTACAGTCCATGCCACTAATTGCAGTCCTTGCCACTTATTACAGTCCGTGCCACTCATTGCAGTTCATGCCACTTATTACAGTTCATGCCACTCATTACAGTCCATACCATTCATTACAGTCCTTGCCATTCAATACAGTCCATGACACTCACTACAGTCCATGCCATTCATTACAGTTCATGCCACTCGTTACAGTCCATGCCATTCATTACAGTCCTTGCCATTCAAT
>JAOBAT010139297.1:14769-34337 GCA_026413305.1 Hydrozoanthus tunicans
TTACTATACAGTCCTTGCCATTCAATACAGTCCATGCTCATCATTACAGACCTTGCTACTCATTACAGTCCATGCCACTCATTACAGTCCATGCCATTCATAACAGTCCATGCTGTCATTATGGTCCATGTCATTCAAAACAGTCAATGCCACTCATTAGAGTCCATGCCATTCATTACAGTCCATGCTATTCATTACAGTCTATGCCACTCATTATAGTCCATGCTATTCATTACAGTCCATGTCATTCAATACAGTCCATGCCACTCATTAGAGTCCATGCCACTCATTACAGTCCATGCCACTCATTAGTTCAAATCGATCCCCATACAAATCCTTTTATCTGATTACATGAGACCGGTACAAAAACTCAACTCAGACCGGGACGACTCATTTCGGTAGATACACCGAAACGAAAATCTCAGACTTGGTCAACTTTGGATCGGGCGACATGTAATCGCAAAAATTTTTAGACCGGTCTGAGTTTTTGTGCCCATTTGCATGCGAAAAAGTTTGCAGTACTAGTGCTCTCAAAACGGCCGCGGAAGGAAAGCAGGAAAAGCGACAGTGAAAGTTAATATGGAAGAAAGAGATGTAGGTTTCGAAGTTGCTCTCGTAAAGCTTTATGGCAAAGTTCGTGAAATGATGGTGTCCGGAAGAATACGAAGAAACTGATTTTGGACCGAAGGAAGACTTGTCTCCTAAGGTTGATGTTGAAAACATGAGCAAAGAAGAATAAAGAAATGAAAACTTCTCATCTGCTTCGGTCTCTCTTTCCTTTTTACTTTTTATTACGGTAGGAAAAACAGCATTTAAAAGTATAACCCATGCCGTTGCAGAAACTAACATTACGAAACTCATCTCCTACAGCTGATGAATTGGCTCGTAGCGAAATGGTCAGTGGCCAATGTGCAACATGTTAAACGTACTTTGTATATAAAAGACTTTTAGTTGCCCACGCATTTCATTCCGATCCTCGCGAGTTTCGTCCCATTCTCATGTAATGCCGTTGTATCGATCTGACTTTCTCCCGGTCTGAGCTCATCCCGGTCTCATGTAATCACCCCCTTAGAATCAGAAAACGCTGAAGATGGCTGTCAGATGACAGCCGAAATATTATGGTCATAAAAATGGAATAGCTTCTCGTACTGACTTTCATTCTAGAACCACGCTATTGCAACGTTTTTTTTTGCGTACTACTGCGACGATATCACACTTTACCAGTATTTGCTTTGAAGTCAACTATTTTTCTTTAAACTACAAAAAAATTTAAATAAGCAACATTTTTCTGAATTAACGGAATTAACTCAAGTAAACGACAAAAAGCTCTAAAGAATAATAAGTCTGAGTAGGGGTGATATCCGCTAAAAATCGTTCTCAAATCATGATCATTTCACAGTAAGTTAAAATTTTAAAAAATCTATTTTTGTAAAAAAATGAAATTTAGAACATGACACCGAACTTTAAAAAGTTTGAACACAATTTAAAGCTTCATAAAAAAAAACCTTGACAGAATTTATTACTGGGAATAAAATCTGAACAAGCAGAATGTAAACAAAAACATATTCTCTAACCCAGAACAGAATTTAGCCATCAATAAACACATCACTTAAGTTTTGTTCAGTTCTTCAATTTTCTATTCGGCCTTTACGAGTCAAAACAAACAGGACGAGTTAAAGTATCAGCCATACTACATACTAATTAAACTGTCTTGTAAGTGATTTATTATCAAACTTTTTATTCGAGAAAAAACAAAAATAATAGACCGCGACGCACGCGTGACAGGTTAGATCTAGAGCGTGACAACAAGTAAACACGTTTCATCTTGTCAGACAAGTTTACAGGTCATTTAAACGTGAAGCTCAACTCTTCTAAACAAGAAACAAAGAGGAGAAAAATCAATGTCAACGAATCTCTAAATCAAATCAGGATACAAACGCCTGTTTCTGTCAAGAATAAAAAATTATTCGTTGATCCGCACAACATCATGGATAGCTGGCTGATCCAAAGTTGAAAGTGCACTGGTTGAAAAGGGGTTTCGAGCATAAAAGAGACCACTGGAACTTGCAGTTGGCGCTCCTCCAATATCTGAACCGGATTTGAGAAATGAAACACAGCTACCGTGTTTGCACAGGCTAATGCAAATATGGAGAAATCGAGAGCAGATAGTACGAGCTAAGCACGAGACCGAAGGTAGAGTGTTTTTGCCTGCATAATCTTTTCCCGTCTGAAAATTTTGATTTGTCCATGAAAAGACTTTTGAAAGTTTTGTGACGTCAAAACCGTGTTTGCAAAGGCTAATGCAACACACCTAAATGACCAATCAAAGCGCGCGTATTATGGAAATTGTTTTATAAATTTCATTCATCGGCTTCGACACTGCACCCACGCGGCCATCACATTCGGAGCATAATGACAGACATTTCCTTTTACCTTTATTCTGAAACAGTTGAGTAGTTGTCACTAGACTAACTCAGGTTTTGTGACCAGTAAGTTGACTGATGTCAAGCGGATCGAAATTGCGTTCTCTCAGGATCTGGATATCTGTCTTCCGTGTTGAATGCATGGTTTGTGCGGTTTCCCTTCATCTCTGACTCTATGTTTTCAGCCATGATTTTCATGAAGTTTGCCAGCGAGTGAACACCAAGCGGTTGTTTCTTGTACCAAACATTTCCTCCTTGGTTCTTGTTAATTGCCAGGTAAAACGGGTCGTCTGGTTTCTTCATATCTGTACAGGTCGTCTTGCTAAGTAAGCTTTGTAGTGCTTTACTGGGAATCTGGCTGTTTCAGTGACGTACATGCGAGGGTCAAAATTTCTTTCATGGCCAAACTCTTTCGTACCGCTTCTGATCTTGGAGCCACGCTCAGTCAGCCAGACGACATACTCTCGTTTTCTCCTTCAGCGTCTCATGGTAATTATAACTCAAGGTCTCCAAAGCGGAATTTCCTGTGTTCATCTCGGCTTGCACGCCATCTGTACTTCTTCGAAAAGACATCGTAAATGACGGTCGAAACTACGGTGAAAGGAGATCAAAGTTCCCGGTTCAAAGTCTTTCCCATTCAACTTTCACACTGTGACAAAAAAGTGGGACAACAGTCCGTCCAAATATCCTCTAATAGACGTTTTTCACCGACGGAGGCACACCGGCGTTTTCAGACATCGAGGTCAGCTTTGGTTTTCTTTTTTTGTATTTTTGTTTCTATTTCTTCAAAGAAACTTTCGACATCTTTGTCGTTCAGTTCCGTTCGGCGTTCGCTCGTTTAGTTCATCTAGAGCCATAATTTCATGACATCTTCGCTATCACTGTTTTTGTTAGTCTCGAAATTTAGTTGATGAATAGTAAAATTTGGTAGCTTATCCTCTGAAGGGTCTAACACATTTTCACTCGCCTTGTTGAAAAAGACAACAATTGCAAAAAAATCTTGTAAAACAAGTTTCTGGAGTACGAATATCACTAAGTGTGCAATACGGTGGGGTATTCGTACTCGTCCCAGACCCTCCCATGGTGTTATTTGTACGGTTATTCGCGCAGTTGGATAATAAATAGAGGATATTACCGCGCAGAGATACGAATTATCAACACGAGAAGATAAAATTCGTATCTCCAAGTGGCCATGTAATTTTCTTTTTATCACATACTAAGTGAGATTCTGGGTTTAATGCAAAATTGATATTTTATTGACACAGAAAATGGTTTAGAAATTTACCACATTTAAATTTTGATAACATTGATTTTGAAATATCACGCGACATGGTAACAAAGTCAGCCAAATGCCTAAAACAACTAAATCTATTCAGCGAAACAATAAAAAACGTAAACAATAAATTTAAAAAAAAGTTTCATATCATTCACACGTGATGATATGGAAATCGTGCGTTCTGATTGGCTGTTTTTGATATCACCACATGTGATTGATATGGATGGCTGATACGCTCTGTATTTCACCAATCTACTATGTAAATATCGAGCTAAGTATGTGATAACATTATTTTTTTCATCTGATGACGTCAGTTATACGACAGGCAGATTTTTGATTTTTTGAAATCTGCTTCAAATCCTAACTTTTAATTTTTGACAAAAATTGGTAACCGTTCTAAAGAATACCTCGATATACATCATCAGTCCAAGTTTGGCTTGAACATCTGCCTACCAACAAACTCGCATCCTTATTTGCAAACATTAAACGATAGTATCTCGAGAACCAGAACAGATTTTGGCAATTTTTTTTTTACCGCAGTTCCTCATTTAGAAATGTCTATCCACTGAAGAACAAAATATTTCATGTCAGGCACTTTTCAGAAAAGTGCCTTCGAAATATATATGTTCGATGTGTCAAACCTATGTGCTTCCATGCCTCATTTATAAAGCCTTATCTGCATTGCATACCAGACGACAAGTAGGAGTCGAAATGGTTTTATGACGGTTTTGCGAGTTGGAATTATAAACAAGGGCGGATTCCACTTTTATGAACCACGTATGCTGCGGCTTATAATCGAGGGCGGTGTATACATGCACAAGAACGGCTTATAACCAAATAAACAGGGTTCATGAGAATCTTGTCAATCAAAGATTTCTTGTCAACCTTCTAGCTTGTCATGATGACCACACCAGCTGCAACTACTGGGCGAGCCAGGGTGAATGCGCAAAGAACCCAACCTACATGAAGAGCAAGTGTAAAAGAAGCTGCAAATTTTGTTCCTAAGGTAATCGGTGTTTAATTCTAGCTTAAGATGTTTATCATGTCAAGAAAACAAGGTAAAGAAGATCTGATTCTTAATTTAGCCTCTGTTAACCTTTTCAGCCCAAACCAGTTTATCAACATCTACTTACATATCTCACAAAAAGATAGGTCATTTTGTAATGAGATAACAGAAGTTGATGCAATGTAGATAACTACGTATACCTAAGACGAAAAGCAAAGTTCTCCTAAATTGGTAGCATGAAAAGTATAGGTCCCAGTTAGGAGAATTTAACAATACATCATTAGGCATGTTGGGGCCATAAAGTGTTAGTTATATATTTACCCATGGGCAATTTCGTCACCAAAGGAACTCATACTGTAATCAATTGGTAAGCAGTTTTAAATTTTTTAATCCCGTGACAACAGTAATACGTAACAGGCTAGAATTGTTCACCAGCCGAAGCCAAAAAAGCCACAAACAGGATCGAGGACTTAGTATGAGATGGGCGGCGGAGAGGGATGGACTAAAAACTGTCTTCCCCCCCTAATAATTTTCTTGCTAACAACAGCAATTTTGGATTAGGAATCCCATGCCAAAACACAGAAAGATGGGCATGAATGAATCAGAGATTTTTGGTTCAGAAGAAGATTCCAAATGCTCACTCAGTTCTCAGTTCTTTTGTACCTTTGTGTTTAGAAAAGATCCCATTTGCTCAATATTATAAATCGGGAATGACGTCACAGCCCAGTCTCCCGTAAACGCGGTCGTGAAACAAGATGTCTGAAAATTTTGCTTGTTTGAGCCACTGTAGAAAAAAACGGTTTGACCAAATATCAAAAAAAACTTTGCAGAAACAATTTAAATTGTATGTGAAAAGATTTGATCCCAAAAAAATTAACGTTATATGCACTTTAGGAAAAATATCAATTACACATTAAAAATCTACACTGCTGCCATTTTTCCAACTGTACAAACTTAAGTTTGAAAAGTTAAAGTCAAGTTGAAACATAATTTTTGTAAAAGACTGAGTATAATTTGAAAATTTAGAGTTTTGACTCATAAAGAAGCTACAAACATCTTTAAAGCTTTTTCCCAAATAACAGTAAAACATTTTTTTTAAAAATACCCTATAACCCATTCATGCCATGCAAATCGAAAGCCACTCACTTCGAAACGTTTTTTTTTTTCAGCATGTTTGTGGCAAAATTCTGTGAAATCTAACGTGTTTCTAACATGCTTTCTTCCTTTTTTTAATCGATCAGGTTGATCAAAAGTAGCCCAAGAAACAAGAGTCTATAAAAGGTTCATGAATGTAAACTATGAAATGTGAGAGTGAAAATAAAAACTTGCGGGAATTCGAAACAAAAATGTGTTTGGATAAGTTTCAACTCTGCGAAAACACTTTACCTTCCCTGATTTAAGGCTCGTAAAAAACTTATTCTTTCTTCATTGAGTATTACAAAGAGACTGAATAAGGTGTAATTTTGCCGAAGATTTTCTCCCTAAAAAATTGAAATGCTTTTGATAATACTTCATAATTTCAAAGACATTACTTTACTTTCCTGGGGCAGAGTAAAGGAAAACTGATGTTAGTTCTCTGTAACTACAATTTGTGTGGGCAAGTGATAAGCAAAAGTAGTTTCAAGCCACAATAAAGCAAACAAATATCTACCATGTGAGCCATTAGTTTTTTTTCAAAGATTGTTGGCGTATTTAAAACAATTTTCTAGTCTTCGGACGCAGCAACGAAACAAGATGAATTCTTTATTAAATACATGCATTACCGCAAGTTCTTGTACCGCCTCCCTAAGGGTTGAATAGCTCTGCATTTAAGGTTTCAAAGACATTTTTTTATGCTCGCTGCTGGGAAATAACAGACTGCGTCAGAAAATGCTGGCAAACAAAAAGCTGTCTTCAGCCCTTCCGGTTAATTCCGTTTGCTTCATTTCCCTGGAAAACTGGAACAGATAAGTTTTTCCCAGCTTTTCTTTTCAAGTTGCAACAGATGATGAATCAGAGTTTAAATTTTTTTATTTTCATGAGTCTTTTTTAAGAGGGGGGACGGGGAGGCGACAGGGGGGGGGGAGGGGGGCGTGCTCGAGTGCCCTTGAATTAACAGCTGTACTAACCGTAGCTAGAGCGTGAAACGTGACCGATCACAATCTTAGTGGTAGACAGACTTTTCTAACGCCAGGAACAACCAAGTCGACCAGCAGAAACGATTTCTACATTATCTAAGGTCAAACATTGTGCATTGGAAATGTCTTTGAAGGATCGTTTTGGTTTAATTATCTTATACAGAGTACAATGCTCGCACCTGTACGGTTTTAGGTCGTGCTCTATATATATTGAGACCAACCGCTTTTGGTTGGTTGTGTTGGTTGATTTATTTGGGTGTTCTAATGGGAAAAACCACTTTCGGTTGGTTTGGTTGATCAGTCAGTTCAACCAACTCTCACCCTGGTTGAAAGGGTTGAAAACGTTTCAACCGAAAAAGGTTGGAAATGTGCTCTATTGGAAATTTCAATCAAACCAACCAAACAGGTTTAGGTTAAAATGGTTGGTCCCATAGTAGAAAACGACTTTTGAATGATTAAAACGTGTTAATGAATATCTTATAAACATTAAAATGAACATTACGTTATGGACATTAAAATGTGTTAATGAATATCCTACAGCGCGCGTGTGCTTCAGTTTGCAGAGTGTTTTTCTACATATACATCAATCAATCTTTTCTCAATCATTTCACCAAAATCACAAATTTTTTCCCTGTTAATATGTCTTCGCACATGTTTGTCTTTCATATGTCATATTGACCCCATATTTCGGCTCTTGTCTTACTAGAAATTGGTTTTCTTGAGCGTTTGTTTACGCAAGCATGGCTAGCTTTAGTCACCATGCTACCACGGTCGCATCAAGACGAGGCAATTCCAGACGGTCGGCCGTTGGTGCGGACAAAAATCCTAAGCCCGCGACCATCGGAATGGTCGTGACTTAATTGTATACTCTAACAGGAGATCAACGAGAGGGGTTTGAAATCGACTTTCTAACAGTTCCCAGTATAGTTCAAAAGGAGTTCGTTGATTAGGAAACGGATTCTACGAGAAACCGCCTTTTAAAGTACACAATACTGTTTTAAGGTCGCTCCCGATCCCGAAGTGTTCGTTTCCTAATGAAAGAGTAACTTTTCCCAGGCCCGCGTTTAACTGCAGAATACCCTGCCACTACGATAATTTATTACTGCGCATTCCTCGTTCTATAAAAATAGATGCGAGTTATAATCAAGGACAAAAGATGGTACTAGGTGGCTGGGTATTCTGCAGTTGCTCCCAGGCCCATCGAACGAAGTTGAAAGGCTGCGAGCTTAGCATGGGAGTGCAGCCAGTGTTAAATTCAAATTTATTCTAAATAAGTATAGAAACTATGAATGACAAGAAATTGCGGCTCAACGAGAATCACGTTTTTCTTAAAATCGAACGCAGGCTCACTCCCCTCCCCCATTGTGTGTTTCCGTTCCGATTTGAGCTCAATCGTGGTTTGTCAGTAACTCGTACAGAGTTCTTCCTATATATTCTTAAATAATGGTGGCAATAAATGATTGTTGCTTTGGTGTGTTGATATTCAGGGCTAGGCGAACACAGGCTCGCCCCTCCCTCGCTGTGTGTTTCTGTTCCGATTTGAGCTAAATTGCGGTTTGTCAGTAACTCGTATAGAGTTCTTCCTTTATACTCTTAAATAATGGTGGCAATAAATGATTGTTGCTTTGTGTGTTGATATTCAGGGCTAGGCGAATTAGTTGGGGAGTTGTGAGAGTTACTTGAAGGTTTTTTGGGATTTGGCTGCCGGGGAAGACTATAAGAATGCTCACAGCCCCGTTACACGTACAAAGTAAAACTTGATAATTCTTTCAGTAGAGCAAACTTTCCTTCTTCGTAAAGGGGTCACGTAACATGTGACGGCTATAACAAAGCGTTGTGGTAATTTGGTTGGTCATGTTAACGACTGTTCCCGGCCAATTACAAACGCGACGTGACAGCTTGGCAAAAGTCGGCCCCACTGCGAGGAAGCCTGACAAATAAGCCCTGTTTAACAGGAAGTTCTTTTCCATACCACAAGCGACTGGTGTTGGTTCTAAAGAACCAGTTTTAGAATAAGAATCCTTTTTGGTATACAATACTTATTAAAGTATCTTGCTTTCAGAGAAAACAAGCGTAATTTTGCACTTTAGTTAACGTCTGTGCATGTAATAGTCAAATATATAGTACCTGATTTGCAAGGGTTTGGAATGTTCTGTGTATAGTATGGATCGAGTTGGTATAATGTTTTGAGATAAGCCTTCAACACAACTGTTTCACAACCGGATCAGTTTGTAAAAGCGAGGTAAGTGTTTTCGAATGTTCTTGTAAATATTCTACAAGTTTTAAAATTTTGTTGTAGGCTGTAAAGGATATCATGATAAACTTTGTTTTGTGCCATTCAAGCCTAAAATCTTCAGCTTTAAAAACTTTTTTTAAAAAAAAAAACGTTTTCGGAGACAATTTCCTTCCTCAATTGTGCAATGGCACAAACTAAAGTTTATTGTGACGTACATGTTATCTGTGTGTGTTCTCGAATTATTAAGGGACGACACGTTTTACCGACCGCAATTTATGCCGACTTCTCGTTTATCTTAAGTGATGGTGTCAGAGTTCAAGCACTAAAGCCCCTTAAGATGACACCACAAAGTAGTGCGTGTTGACTTCCTAGCGCAATATTGCCAGGAAGAAATCTGAATAAATCTTCAGAAAGTTACGTTCGTGTGACTCTTTTAGCAGTTGGCAGTGAATTTGTCCGCAGAAACTTTAAGTGAGAACAGCTTTTGTTCTTAATGCGCTCGCGAATATAACACTGTGCAAAACGAATCAAAAAGGTGTTCATGTCCTTTGAAATTTTCTCGATTTTTATTTCGTGCCGTTGTCGATTTTTGAGACGCCAAACCCGTAAAATTGTTGATCAACCAATGCGTTCTAATAGCTTATTACTTTGAAATTTTGAAACTAAGAGCCATAGTACTGGAATTAAATTTGGTAAATCCAGTGAAATAAGTTGCGTCTTTTTGACGAGCGATGCTTTCAGTCTCGTGCTGTAGCGACCGCGCAGAATCCTAGAAAATGTTGCAAGTTTCAAAGCACGTTCTTTTAATGTATTAGAACGGGTTTTTATAATTTGTCGTGCTTTGAGCCTCTTTTAGATAAGAAATAGGAATCGGATAGTCTATGAGTCGTCTTATATATAGCTCTCATATTTTTTGCTTTGAGAGTCAGTACAGCTGTTTACAAGTATACACATCTATTATGAAGCATTTGCTTGCAATCAAATTTTTGTTTTTGAGTTTAGACCTTCTTGACTCCAAAATTGATTTATACCCTTAAGTTTTACCTGCATGCATGTTGTAAGTATGTTCTCATGATCAGAACTAGAAGAAACTGTTCGATGTTCGTGGTGAGTGCAGGGAAGGTTGTGTTACACTGATGCACCGAGCAACAAGAAAAATAGGTAAGCAACGCGTACATGGTCAGACATTAAAGATTACCGATTTTTGACTTCTGCTTCAAATATCTTAATATCAACAAAATCTTTTGTTTTGCAAAATTTGCCCCTAAAGTGATTTTTTCAAAATTCGCCCTTATTAAACATATTGTCCTCCCAAAAATCACAGTCTCGCTATGCTATGTTTTGCTTGCTAAAAATAGGGGAACCGTTTCTTTTTTCCCCTTCTAGTTCCCTTTCATTCAAATTGTCCAAAATTTAAGACTAAATTGTGTTGTACAGCCATTCCATTCAAAAAGTCGCATTAAACACGTGTACGCTGATCGCGGATCTATTTTTTTCTTAATGCTGAGCAACTAACACTGACTGATTGCAAGATCACACTTTGCAATTTTTGTCTGCGGCAACTCAGTCTATTATAAAGTCTGTTTGACAGCCGATAATATCACATTGTTACGACAGTTCTCCAGCAACATGCAGGGGTTTTACGTGTATTGCAACTGAGTGTACATACCTCAGATGGAAAAAAGAACAATTTGAGGCTCAAATGGAAAAGAAATTCGAAAATTTTATTGGTTCTAATAAAAAAATGCGTGTACATTTTCTCTGGTCACGATTTTGAATAACAACACATAATTTTTAATTTAGATTGTTAATAACGTCAAAAGGTCAACTGCAAAAATGATGCGGAAGTAGTGAGTAATATTAAGCGTTGACATTTATAGTCACGATCATCAGCTTTGAGTTGCCCCGCCCTCCCTTCCTCAACAACAATTTTTATTATAAAATAAGAACATATTATAAGGACAACGAGGCCCAGATTGGCCAAAATTTAAGGACAATTTAGGAACAAGCTGAGACTCGGGGCTCAATATTTTTTTTACTTGGCTTTGACGTTTAACATTAGTAACAAAATAGAATAAATAAAAAGTGACTGGAAATTTTTGTTTTTATATGCTTTTTGTAAAAACCGTTAACATACGTTCTCTATTTGTCGCATACAGCAATAAGGGAAAAAAAACAGATCTTTCTTAGAGCCTTTTTGTCCGTATTATGGAATATCGAAACGAATTCTAGACTAACTCAAATTTTGGCAACAAATCAATACTGACATAAAAGTTTATCAAAATCTAGTCCAAAATCCAGATCAGCATTGCAAGAGTTTTTAATAAAATAAGTACATCAAGACTGTTATGTGTGAAAACAATAAGTTTTGTACGGAAATAAAGCAAAGGAACAAATATTAATCCAAGGTTTCAATAATCAAGTTTAAAGCCAATAATTTTTTAAAAATTCAGTGTTCAAAGGTTGGGCGGAAAACTTAAGCCATTTTATGTTGCGTTTAATTACTGCCAACTTGATGTACTTTTCGGCCGAGATGACACTTCATGCTCAAAAACTGTCAAGTCAGAACTAAAAACCAGTCAACATGGTAAAACATGTTTAAACCTTGCCAGAAATTTTGTTCAACCTCGCCGTACCTTTTTTCAACCTTTGAACTTTGTGAGTATTATAAATTATAAATATAATAAATCTTCGACCAACAATGGCGGAAACTTTCACAAACATTTTGATCAACGTTGACTAGCATGCATTTTGTACAACCTTGAGAAATATTTCGTGTAATCTTGGCCGAATATACATCGACCTTGGCAGTATTAAATTGAGCGACGAACATTTAACATGAATTATTAAACACTATTGCTTATAATGATTAGTGAAATTGGCTTTAATTACGTACAAAGTTTATTTTTTTACGCAGTCCTGATGCTTGTTTTTTAAAAGTTTTGCAATGCTGATTGGGATTTCGGACAATGTTTTATGTTTGAAAGTATTTTAATACAATTTGTTACCAAAATTTGAGTTATTGTATTCTTGAATTTTTCTGTTTCGGCATTCCATAGAAACTACTGCTTAACTTTGATCGGCTGAAATCCAATAGCATCATATACATGCAGGCATAGATAGACATTAGAACAATTTGAGGCTCAAATCGATAAGGAGTTCAACAACTTTATTGGTTTTAAAAAAAGAATGCTTGTACATTTTCTCTGGTCACGATTATGAACAGGCAACAAGCAACCGGGTATTTTTTTAGTTTAGATTGTCATACCATCACGCGCACGTGCCGCCAAAGGTCAACTGCAAATTAAGAACAATGCGAACGTCTTCAGAACCATTATAAAAAGTGTTGACATTTTTCCTGGCCACAAACCGTAGATTTTTTTCTGTGGTCACGTTCATCAATATTAGGTTGGCCCCCCTCAGAAGTGATAAGGTATAAAACGGCACGCTACCGATCGACGAGTTAGGTTCAATAACCATTCACCTCACGGTAAAACCAACTGTGAACAGAGCATCACTGATTTTATTCTTCAACAAGACAAACGAAACGGTATGAATGAGTATAATGTTTTCGTCATTCTTATAGCTTTAGACTCTTTTAGTTACAGCCTTTTTTAAAATAAGAACAACTTTATAAGAACAACGAGGCTCAGATTGGTCAAAATTTAAGAACAAGTATAGAAACAAGCTGAGGTTCGAGCTCGATAGCTGTGTTTTTTAAAGCTTTTTTGAGCTTCGATCTTTTATCTTAAAAACCCAGAGGAGAAGATGCTTCGCAGCATTGATTCTGGGGTCTATCGACTGAGAAAATGATTCATGAATTAATCAAACTACACTCGTCAAGCAGTTCGTTTTCCAATACACGCTTTTTTCATAAGAACCAGTAAAGCCCAGGCTTATTGTTCTTAATAATTTGGCGATTATTCCTTAAACTGTTCTTATTTCTATGTGTGGTTCAAATCGAAAAAACTAAGTCATCCTCTGATTCTTTTTCCCGAGACGGTTTCCAGTGACTATCCCAGGATTGGTTTCATATTCAAACTCTTACCTTGGTCAAATTAAGTAACGTCTGCTGATTCTCTAAGAACTCCGCTGTATCAGCGACATTACAGCTTGAAATTACTCTCAATTTCTGCAAAAAATCGCGAATCTTTTTTAGTAAAGCTAAAAAAAATTGCTCAATCGAGCCCCGAGCCTCAGCTTGTTCTTAAATTGTTCTTAAATTTTGGCCAACCTGAGCCTCGTTGTTCTTATAAAGTTGTTCTTATAAAAAAGCGTGTATATGTATTACGACACCTTAGGGTTAGATTTTTTGTTTAAGCCGCAAATACAATTACAAGTAAGAAGGTAAGAACAAGTGAGCCTCGGCCAAATTTACTGATTCTTGTAAAAAAACCGTGCAGACAACAAAACTTTATCTAAGTACATCATTTTGAAAAGCGCAAATGCAATTTGGCAAACTCGCTAGGAAATATCTTTAGTTTATTTTATCAGCTAGCATGGAAAATTACTTGACTGTCACTATAGTGCTTACTAGAAATATCTATTTACGGCAACAACAATATTCACTCATAGATCCGAAGAAAAATGTAGCTAAAGATTTTGAAATCTGTCTATTTTTTTTCTTGCTTTATTTCTTTTTATTTTGATACACTGGATTAGAAAACTGAATTGGGTGGACACCAATTGGTCAAAATTTAACTTATCCTTAGTTAGAGACATAAGACGTTTGGTAAAACGAAAATGGGAAATGAAAATAGGTCAACTGAAACTACTGAAGATGAAAAGCAAAGCTCTCCTTTACCGATAATATGAAAAGCATAAGTTCCAGTTGGGAGAATTTAGATAAAAATGAGATTCTTGGGCCAGTTTGGGATAGCGAATCGTACCACAAAAAAAATTAGTCTCCGGCGGCAAACTACGTACGGTTTGTTCTCGAATCCGCGTCAGTTTTTCTGTCATGTCTCGAGGTCTCGTATTCAGTTTTATTTTTCTTCGTCTCACAGTCTCGGATTTACTCGTAAAATGGCTTGGATTTTCGACATTTCCGGCAAAGCAAAAAACCTTTATCTTGTTCTAAACTGATTTGTTGATATCTCGGTATTTAAATCTCGATCCCCGATTTTTCGTATCGTAGCGTCTCGGGCTCAGCCGATTTTTCATTGCTCTCGATTTCAGTCTCGGTTTCAGATTTTACAGAGGGCCGTTTTAGCATCTCGGACAGTTTCGGATTTACCTCTCGTTACCACTAGTATTCTTTAACGCGTCTTTTTCTTCGCTAAGCAGTTCGAAATAGTTCTATAACCTAGCGTGACACAGTTACTAACTGACTAGAAAGAGGTACGACTTTTCCCGTGGTATAAGTGCTAGCCATTTTTTCAAATTAGAAACAACAGCAGTCCAGCAAATTTTCAAAATATCTTTATGCTAAATAGTCAAATTTCTATTACACCACATCGAGTAAATTATTTTCATTTGCCTCGTATAAAAACTAAGCTTCGTCAATTTTCAATCAAATATCAAGGTCCAATGACATTCAACTCATTGAGCTTTGATATCAAAGAAAGCAGCACTTACTCTTCATTTACGAAAAAACTGAAGTTCGATCTCATTTCAAAAAATTTATCAATCTAATTACTGATATCTGCACATCTTGTCACATCTTTTCTTACTCTCTTCAATTTACCAAATTGACAACGTAGGAGGATGATTGAACTCTTTAATAAGCCTAATCGCTTCCTGCAGTCAATTATCCTCGCCGTTTCGTTTCATTTCTAACTATAGCAATTATAGTAGTATACACACAAACTGAAAGAACATACCAAATTGCAATCTAATTGATACTTGATACTTGAGCTTAAACGAAAAGTTTGTTACTGGAGAGATCTAGATGTTCATGTGAAAATTGTTAATCACTCCTTATTTAGGCATGGGGCGCTCGTTTTGGTTTTTGCTACTGTGGTCATTACTGTACTGCTGTGTGTACCACGTGACAGCTAAAGGTGCGTGTTGTCTACATATAATGACATTTAACGTGTTTAGTCATTTAACGGTAGAAACCAAGAGCCTCGTATTTTTTAGGGTTGAGAACCCCATGCTGTTGGACTGCTTGGAGTCCTGTGTTTTAGCAAACGTGCGTACTGATAAGAAGTTAAGACAAAAGTGCATGGAGTTCATTGGCGAACGTCCTGTTTATACGCGCGCTCTTTTATCTACTGCATATCACGTTCAGCGCAACACGAGGGGACTTAGCGCCGACCCGCTAGCTACCAAGGGGAAATTTTTCAGCTTTCAATTGGAGTTTTTAGGCTAATTTCAAAACCGAGAGGTATCTTTTACGATTGAAAATTTTGATCCCTTGGCATTTTTAGGATATCTTTGGGACTTTTCCCAGGGCCATCCTTACCCTTTTGACTCCGAAGTACCCCCCAACCTCCCCACCACCCCCAGCGGGGGTCTGACAATGGTGGACTAAGAGTAATTCAAATCCTATAAACGAAAAATGTACATAGGGGGAATATAGTCATGTTAAGAGCCACTAAACCTGCTGCACGGGTTGGTACAAGGCCAAGACTCGCCACTGTAGAATAGAAATAGCGTATTTTCTATTCTATATATGCTTTTTTTTTCTTCTGTAGCATTGAAAAGTCAAGAAGTTCAGCGGGTCATTCCTGAGCGATTGGACAGCAACAGAAGGAAACGCGATTTGTCAACTTTTAATGAGGTAGACGAAGTCGACACAAAGACTGTTCAGTTTTAACGTGATATTTTGTTCTGTTAAAAGCCATGTTGATCTGACAGTTTTGAATACATCATTATAACAAATAGCCTAAGGAAAGAAAACATCGTTCAGTAAATCCAAGTTTTGAACCAAGAAACGAGTGTTGAACTTATACAACAATATTTCGACTTTATTTCATGTCATAGTCATGTTGAAAATCATTTACAAGCGCAGTCAGTTGTTCTGTTAACACTGTGCCTTTTTTTTTAAAACTCAACAACGTTTCGGATTTAGCCGTTGAAAGCCAAATTTTTGCTTGTCATAGATAGTTGTAACTCGAATCCTCTCCAGAACTCACAATTACGCAAATATGGCGACATGTAAAATTACCCATAAATCCTGGCTTGTGCATAAACGTCTAAAGTTGCCATAAAAACGCATAGTGAGAACATGTAAAACCTCGAATTTGACACACACAGTGTTGATAGTACAAGTAAGAGTTTTACCGACTGTTACCTACCCCAAGTTTTTTTCAGTGGTGTAAGCTTTGCAATGCATTGTTGTTAGATGTACAGCGGTCATCTTTTTTCGGAATGGCGTCTTTTCATTAAACCTGTCAACCAGCTGACGACAGAAAAATGAAGACGTCATAGTGACGTCACGTGCTAATCAAAGTAGACTAATGAAGTCGTCTTTTGATTATCTACCTCTGTACCAAATCGAGTTTAGCCAGCCTCAAAAAGCCCGTGTAAGATTGGGTTAACGTTGAGCCCTGTTATTAGAAACCATTCTTTTACTCACTAAATGTTTACGGTTATTTTAAAGATTTCTATTAACTTTTTTTCAGGAGGGACACGACAACGAAGCAAGCTTTCTAATAAAAGCATTCAACAAAGAGTTGGTATTGCATGCTAAACGAAATTTGTAAGTTTCTTCAACAACTTATCTGTATTTTATTCGTGGGTCGATTTATCTTGTTTCGGAAACTAACCTTATTTTTGAAAAACTCTAAACACAATCTATGTAATTTTTCAATCATTACCAGGAACTTGCTGTCCCCTGCTTTCACCCTTCGCTATTTCAACAAGGACGATTCGAAGGTTGTTTCCAAGGTTTGTGGATATAGTAAATACCACCAACCATCATCAACATCATCATCATCATCACCACCATAACTGTTATCGTTTTCGTTATTCTTGTCCTCTCTCCTTGTCCTTGTCGTTATAATTTTCATTATTATTATTATCATTATGGTTATGGTTATCGTTACCGTTACCGTTATCGTTATTATTATCGTTATCATTTTCGTTATCACTATCATTATCGTTATCGTTGTCGTAACCGTTATCGTTTTCGTTATCGTTATCATTATCATTATCGTTATCATTATCACTATCACCAGATAACATCACTGTCGTTATCGTTATCATTATCATTATCATTACTGTTATCGTTATCGTTATCATAATGACTGCTAAGCTAAAACCAATTTTGTATAATTCTAATACTGCCTTTAAAAATCTTGTTATGGCTAATGATACCGTTGTCTTTTTCATCGCCAGTGTCATTGTCACTTATGTTATCAATATCAGTGTTGTTGTCATATTGCATAATCTATATCGTTATCCCTATCAGTTAAGTGTGCAATTGTATTTTCATCTCTCACCAAGGTAACGCCCGAGCATTGCTACTACCACGGAACTGTACGCGGCCGACCTGACTCAATGGTCGCACTTAAGACTTGTGACGGGCTCAGGTGAGTTGCCGCATTTAGGATAAAGACACTAATAAGCCCCATGAAAAGGGTGAATAGGGGAGGGGAGGGGGGGCTTATTTGATGTCGTTCTTAATGGAGAGAAGGTTGGATCATCACACGTTCGATCTTAGTTTAAAGATCTAGACAAAAGGAAGCCACATTACGTACAGCGACAAATGTTCTTTGCAAAATTAAAGTAAAACTAAATCTTTAATTTAGGTTATTTAGTTGACTAATAGCCAAGACAGTCGTTTTGGGGATAAAAACCGTGCTGTTTTACTATTTGCTAAAAGTTTCTGCGCAACTGTTCTTTGATTTTAATAACACATCTTTTGAGCCTATCTAGATAACTCATAGTTGATGACTTCATCCCAATGAAACACGAAACTTCGCCGTTTGCTTTTAAAATTTGTGCTCTGTCTGAAAAAACTAATTGAGTAGTTTTTCTTAAAAATTTATGTAATTAGTTCAGAACTTTTATCTTTTTTTTAAAAAAAAAGTTTACATAAAATCCAAAAAATCTTTTTTAGAATGGTCGATTGGAAGTAAACTTGGCATGTATTACACATACGAACGTTCACGTCAATTGGTTGAATAATTTTGAAATTGAGGTTGAAATTGACCTCCGCCCCCTCTTCTCGCATGCCTTCGTGTAACTTTTTTTCTTCATGATCATGTCTTTTGGTATAACATTACCATTGATTTTGAAAGATGGGCGCATAGCTCAAAAACTATTTAAAATATATAAAAAGGCGAGGTAAAATTTTTAAAAAAGTTTCCGAAAGTTTTCGGTTAAAAACCATCTTCAGAGAATAAGGTTTCCGCCTTACGTTGTTGATTTAAAAGATTTAAGATTTAATCTCATTAGGAATAACTTAGAACTTTTAAATCAACAACGATAGGCGGAAACCTTATTCCCTGATGATGGTTTTTAACCGAAAACGTTCGGAAACTTTTACCTCGCCTTTTTATATTTTAATACCTTTTAAAAGCGTTTTATGTCTCGCTCGAAAACTCGGATTACGGAAAAAAAAACTTTTTTTAACTTTTATGCAATGGAGGCATAATCTATTTTATCTTATGAAGCTACTAAGCAGCATATTATTACTAATTTCGTACTAACTAAGAAATTACTTTTTTTTCACAGCGGTTTCATTGACGATGGCGAAACTGTTTATCACATCAAGCCAGAAGAATCTGAAAAGGTAAATTTATTAAATAATGAAAAACAAGCTTTATTCCTTTTCCCTGCTCTTTAGTTTATAACCAAGGTTGTTTTTTCAGAGAATGGCATTAAATGGCATGACATCAAAGTTTCACATTCTTTAAGCTATTTTTTTTTCTGTTTTTAAGTTATTTCTGTTTTACGCGCTTAACGGACCTTGATATCTGCGCGCGCACCAATCGTACACGCTCTTCTTAATCGGCGGCCATCTTGTTTTTGCTATTATCGAAATGGCGACATGCTGCGATATTTTCTTGAGCCATGCACAACTTTTACATGGAGGTTACAGCCGTACTAGGGTGAGCTACACAATTAAAATAACGGTTAATTATTTTTCACTTGTTAGAGCGATGGCGTGCATCTAATTTCACATGCAAGCGACGAAGAATCAACATTTCCCAACGATCAGTGCGGTAAGTTGGAAGTAACAGTAACCAATTGCTGAGTTCTCCCCAACCATCACCACCACTAGAATGACAGTGATGAGACCAACAAGCGGGAAGGTGACTTGTAAATAAAACAAAAGAACTAGAATCTAAAACGCGAGTTTCCAAAGGAGAAAGCTATGCTGAAAAACTGAAAAAGAAACAAGGGTATTTTTCGAACGCTACTTCTGGTTGAGAGACCACCCCCACCCCTCCCCCTCCTGAAAACCAGACAGGCCTTCCCGGCGTAGAATTGAATGACATACAAATATTTGTTCCATCTTCTTTTTTATGAAATGGCCTCGTTTTCAGAAGTAACGGTAAAAAAGCTCAAAAATTTAGGCTAAAGGTTGGAGGTGGCGGGACCCATGTCTATGCACCCC
>JAOBAT010139298.1:0-11704 GCA_026413305.1 Hydrozoanthus tunicans
AGTTGGCTATAAATCATCTCATATCCAACAAGCGCGAATGGAATAATTCTTTTATTAAATTTAATTAGTTTTCTAAATTCTTCCATACTTAAAGATATAAACAGCTAAATTCTATTCAGAACCTATTTTTCGGTTTTGCAAACATTATAGTCAGTTTCCATATTTGGTGAACTCCGAGTATGGGCTGATAACCAAGATTGAATGAACCAATCAGAACGCACGAATCGGAATATTCGAGATTGAAAATTTAATAATGAGCATTATCCACTCGGGATAATGCTTGTGTCAAAACGGCGACGGAAAATTCTCATTTTACAAATATCACATGCATACGATGAAACTTTGCAAAAACAGATAGCTAAAATTCCAGAAAATACCAAAAAAGCAACAAACATGCACTGAATGCTTTCAAAGTAAAAAGCACTTTAATATTCAAACAATTCAAACTAAAACAACAATGTTGACAACTTTTCAAGCAAACAAATGGTGCTCTTTAAAATCACGGCGGCAAACCATCGTTTATGTTTTGCTTCTTTATATATATATTGGTTTGCACAATAGAATTTCGAGTAAAAACTTCAAGACGTAAGTACAACTGTTCAAAATGAATAAATGTTTGAAAAAGTTTTACCTGTTTGCTAGCTCGTAAACATGTATGACGGCTGTTTTACAGCAAAGTGAGTTTGGTGTCGATAAGGGTCCACCATTGACCACTTCTTAAGAAATGTGCCATTTGAATTGATATTTGAAAATGAGTCAAACAACAAATTACTTCAGCTAGTTAAGATGCATAAATCGCAGTTGAGGCCACAAAAGAGTCGATGGCATGATTTCTTTCATTGAACAATCGGCTGATCGACCTTTGAGCAGTTTGTGACAGCTTCACCGCTTTTGTCACTCTCATTCATCAAATCTCTCAAGCCTTACAGTCACAGACACATTTCATCCAACAACCGACTGCAAGTCCCATGTCTCATTCAGTTTAAAGAAGTTTCCATTCAAGAAAATCTAAATGTCGCGCTACTGCAACGCAGCCTTTCCAGCAAGCACATGGCACAATGTCGGGACAGCAAACTGAAAATCTAAAAAGTTGTTGAATTTTTCTTGAAATCGCCTTGTTTGTATATACTAAAACAATTATTCTCTTCAGTCTCGGTGAATAGTGGCTTTTTGAATATTCACCTCGACTTCTGAGAACAATTGTTAAATATGTGTCACTCATTGTTATTATATGTATCATACACGGCTTTCATATGTATCATATATAATACTATATCGTACACGGCGCAGATTACAATTTAAAAACCTGGGAAAGTGATATCGACTATCTAAGGTACTTAAGAGTTTTATTAGTAATAAAACATACTATAGGAGCTGTAAACAGCACGAAAAGAAAAATATATTGAAAAATTCCAAAAAAGAACAAAAGCAAGCAAGACAAACAGTGTGACGTAACAGGTTACGTGCGTCTCGCCTCAGTCCATCTAATAAGGTGCTACGAAGTGAAGAGATAAGTCGAGTTTAAAACATCCGTAACTGCTAGAATTTTCGATAAAAATCATTTAGTTATAGATGTTTTAAAGTCCATTTTGGATGGACTGAAGCAAAACGCCAAGGCCTGTTACGTCACATTATTGGTCTTTTCAAGGGGACACTTTTAGCAGGAAAAATTCAAAATTCTACACGCCGTATCTTGGCGTACTTTCATCGTATGTTTCTCAAACTCGGAAAACCAATGTTTTTTAGAGTATACTTTTTGAAAACTGAAAAACTGATTTTGTGTCAAACGCTCTTTAGCCGCTGAAACTTCTGAATACCACTGAAGTGTTTTACGTCTGTTAAAGACTTCTTAATTTAATGTATAAGCGCTAATATGAATATAGAGGATATTAAATGGCTACGGGGGAAAACAAATCGTTTATTCGATTGTTGAAAGTATTTCTCTCGAGAAATACTTTCAGTGTAAGAAAATAAATTATTCCCATGCGGCCATGTAATGTTGTTTTTGTTTTATAGATACTGATAAAGTACCTACATAAAACACAACTTTTCTTTCAAAAAACTGGCCGCGCATCTGAGCAGGAAGCTCTTGAAGTTGGCTCATTATGTTAGTATCCATGGCGACAGCAATATCCCCACACGTGAAAAAAAAATAGCATTTTCACTGTGCGCGATGAAGATATGATTTTTCACTAAAAGGAAAAATCTTGGTATTTCATCGATCAGTATCTATATAACGAGAACCTTTACTTTACCTCATTGTTTATTATGGCATGCACTTCTTCTGAGCTATAAACCTAGGTGTGTTCCATTCTTATTGCCCTCGTGCGCCATTGTAGGGCCAGGGGGGGGGGGAAAGTAAGGAGCCATTACGTGGGAACGAGTGACAATGCTAGCAAAACATCATATTGGTAACTATGTTTTGTGTAGAAAAATCTCATGATGCTATTACATTGTTAACATCAGTGCGCTTCGGTTTTGAACTAATCACAAGTACGTATAAAATAAAGTGAACAAAACTTAGCCACAAGAAGATGAAAGAAAACCAAATGACCACCAACTTTTAAGTTGACAACGAATTCAGCTAATAATTTTTATTACATTTATGTATAGTTACTGTTATTATCATTGTTATCTTCATTATTATTAGAATTGTTATTGTCAAGATCCAAACTTATTATGATAGACCAAGTAGGTATATACCATACTACTGGGAAACTAAAACTTACATTTGTTGCAGTTGAAACGTTTCTCTGAATTCCTGACTGGTTTACTTGTAAATCTGTTGTGTCTGGAATGTCTGCTGCCGACGTGTTCAGAATGTCAACTACTGATGTGTTTAAAATTTCTGCTGCTGGTGTGCCTGAAATGTCTGTTGATGGTGTGCCTGGAATGCCTGCTGCTGGTGTATCTGGAATGTCTGGTGTGTCCGGTACAGGGGTTGATGGTGTGGTCAGAGTGCTCTTCGCGGTTAAAGTCCTGTGCTTTCTTGAAAGACAGCAAACTTTCCAAAGTTGAAGTTTCGTGTCATTGCATTTTGGATCTGAAAAGGTACGGCACCATGGCTGAATAGAAACGCCCACGCGTTCACGTACCTAGCACAGTCGTCGCAGCGATAGCCTGCATAGCGGCTGTTTTTTAGGGATCAAGCGTCAAGCGATCAAGCCACCATGTTGATCTCGCGAGCAAAAGAAAAGAGACTGGGGAGAGGGAGGGTTTTCTCCCAGGCTTTTCTTTCGCTCGAGCGTCCAAGTCTTGGCTCGCACGTTCAACATGGAAGCTCGCTCTATTGTCGCTTGGTCTCTGCCCTAAATATTTAATCTAACAATTTTAATAAAAATGGTAATTTATCTCTATCAAATCAAGGAGTTGATTTTATCAGGCATAACAGCAAAAACTTTATGAGAACTATCCGCCTTAACAAAAAATTTCTTACTGTTGATGGGTCGTCTGGCCAAAACGTCCAAAACTGGTGTGGGAGGCTGTAGTGGTCAGCGGTCTCGCTCTTCTTGAAACACAACGAAATTTCCCAAAGGGAAAGTTCTTGCCATTGCATTGTGGATCTAAAAAGGGTGGTCATTGTTGTTGGTGCTAAAGTTACATTTTGAAGTTACAATTTCAACCTAGCAAGCTTCATCAATATCTAGTACAAACGATAACAAAAGAGGTAAACTTTAACTTTTTGATGAGATGCTGCAACACTCTGTGAAAATGTAATTTCTGGCGATTGAGTGACCTTAGGAACGAATTAGACAGAAATTGATATTTCTGCGGGACGGTGCCGACAGTAGAGACTAGGTGAGAAATAAAAGAAGTGTATTGTGGGTAATAGTTGAGTATATAAAATGAATAGACGACGTGTTGAGTCAATCTAGGCTCTGACTCCTGAACTGCGCGCACACCGAAATAATTTTTTATGTAAAATGTTTTTTCATACTGGTGTAATTAAGGTGTTGCCAAATCATAAGAGAGTGATGTAAATGATTGACTTTGTAAAATTATGAATCCTTTAGACCTCGATGGAACGTGGCACTGCACTGGTTCGAGGAATACGTTTCCATTTTTCCCAATGGGTTTTTTGGTTTTTCGTATCCGGCAGTGATCACAAGTTGTATTGTAGATATCGTTAAGAAGATTGTATAACACTCAACGAGTCAAGCTTTTATTTAAAACCCTTTCATGGGTTTTATTTGTCTGTTGTGCAGAGGAGCAAAAATGTCTTATTATCAAAAAGGTTACAAGTCGGCTTCCCCTGGACAGAAGACTGATGTATCGCAGGTGAGCCTCCAGCAGAAGTTGGTACTCATTTATACAGCTGAGGCGACTGAAACAAATCGGGTAAAGTGTATTGCTTTAAGTTTCAACACAGTGGTCAGCCCGGGCTCGACCTCGTGAACAACCCTAGGTTTACGAGTCGAACACGCTAACCGCTCGGCCACGGAGGGGCTGGTGCAGTGGTAAGATCTCTGCCTCCCAATCCTGAGGTCCCCAGTTCGATCCCCGGCCTGGTTGTTAAAGACCACTCAGATTTCCATCCTACCGGGGTCGGTTAAATGAGTACCAGCATACGTGGATCGCTTTAAATTTGAAGCAGCAACCATTTGCGCATATATATGCTTCCGGTCCGCTGGGGATAAACTGATCATTGTAAAGCGCCTTTGAGCATTAAAATTGAAAGAGCACTATATAAGTGCACCACTTTTCCTTTTTTTTCACTGCCCCACCGAAAACTCACACTAAACGCTCATCAAAAGTATTAGCCTATACTGCAGATGTTCATAAAGTTTGTTTCTGCTTCTCATCCACATTCTTGTAGTTACTCCAGTCCAGGTTGTACTTACTCGCACTGCTTTCCTTGCACACAAGTAGTCGAAATTTCATGGCTACTTTCAGTCTTGTATCGTTGCAATGTCCTCCTGCAGTGTTGCTTAGTGAGCTCTCTCTGCCATCTGAAGTGGCTGTGAACAAAACGTTTAGTGTAAAACTTCAAACTAGTCGGGAGTCAGAATGGCCGAGGGGTTAGCGCTCGCACCTCCCACCTCTGTGGACCCGGGATCGAACCCTGGGTTTGCATGTGGGCTAAGACTTGCCTCGACTCCGAGGATTTTTCTCCGGGTTCTCCGGTTTTCCTCTCAAGGGCGATTAGCGAGCTGATTGCATGGACTGGACATGGACTGAATTGCGAAGGACGCAGCTCAACGAAGTCGGACCAAAAGCATGTTAAGGCGCATATTGCATGACCTCGGAGCAAAGCTCCACAGCCAGGTAGAATTAGCTGGTTGTCGATTTTGTTGAGGGAGGAAAACCGGAGAGCCCGGAGAAAAACCCTCGGAATCAGATTGAGATCGACAAATCTCAGCCCATATGCGGAACCCAAGACTCGATCCCGGGTCCACAGTGGTGGGAGGCACGAGCGCTAACCGCTCGGCTATCCTGACTCCCTTCATCGACTTTAAATAACGCCGAGATCTATGCCGAGGGCCATATGCTAGATAACTTCCACAAGGTTAATATGTTTACCCTCGTTAGATAAATTCAGTTTAGTTTAGTTTAAACTAGAGTCTTCTAGCGAACGTGCATTTCAGTTGAGTGGTGCTATGAAATCATAAAAATGGGGATAGGTAGCATATTGTTTTAAGATTTAAAATGTCAGTGTCTTCAAGACGCCATATTCAAAAGAAAATTACCATAAACAATCTAATACACATCCCTTCGGGAGGGGTAGGGGGGGGGTAGGGGGTAGTTGGTTTTTTTGTTTTTATAGTCCTTCCAGACAGGGGGGAAATGGCAACATAGAGAGGGAGGGGGAGGCCTTTAAATTTGAAACTTGTTAACAGCCAAAGAGAGAAACACAAGATGAAGTCTACCAATAATTTTGTGTTCCTCTGGCGTTTTACTCCAGCACTATTCCAAAACTGTAGTAGATAAAACCGTTGATAAAATATGTTCGTGACACAATACGCTTCTATGATTTGGTTCCTTCGCATTTATGTTGGAATTGGGAGAGGGGGATTTTTGAAGAGAGGGCTTATTTAAAACTTGGTTCTCTAGTCGGGGAGCGTATTACAGAGAGGGGGGTCTAATTAGAAAAGGGGGAGGCTTGTTAGAAATGCGGCTTATTAAAGCGTGTACGGCAGGATGCAACAGTGTAAAGTTTAAACACAAATTTATAAAGATGTTTCTGCTGAATTGCCGACACGAGATAGCAACTTTGATGATCGTTGTTGAAAGTTTTAAGATACAGAGCTACTGAGCGTTCAACGGTTCGATGAAAGAAATTTGAGTTAGCTGGAAAGTAGCTATACGTCATAACACAGAACCGTTCGAGTAAAACTTCCGGGCTGAGTTGTTCAAAATACACCCAGTGCTAGCCCTTAACAAATCATTTTGGTTGTTATAGTAATTAACCAAGGACTGAGGCTTATCGTCTTTTGGACAACTCGGCCCTCGGCTGTGTTGATTAACGATCAGGACAACCAGGAACCTAAATTCAAAATAGCATGGTTATTGTCTTTGAACCCTAAAATCAACTTTTGTCAAACAATATATTTAACTGAGTGTGAAAACGATATTAAAAAATTCCTCATTACGCGCTGACTTTCCGAGAAATTCGAATTTAACACACATTACTTGCCACATCGTACCGGCGGCTCAGAAATAGGGGTTAAGCCGAGAGAGAGTTAGGCTATGACGTCAGATATTGGTAACAATTGGCTCAGAACAAAAAAATTCATCATTGGAGTGAGATATCGCATACAACGTAAGTTGCAACTTTCACTCTTGACTGTGTAAGCAAGCTTATGAAAACAAAAACAATTCAAGCGCTCGCTCGCTCCCCATAACCTACGTCACACGTTACTTTCTTTACCGCTGACAAGTCGACAAGCGCCCACGCTCAATGACACCAAACGACCCGAAGACGCACATACAAACTAAATTTCTCGAAAAATCAGCGTGACACAATAAAAAAAACTTTTCTATATGTTCTCAACACCTTAAAGGCTTTCGTTTAAAAAATATTGATTTTAGACTTTTATATACTAGAATAACAAACCACTTACAGAAAAAGTAGTAATATTTATCCACAGCAAAATCCATCTGTGTGTCAGTGGGGCTGTACATGTTAAAGATAATGGTCTTGTAATAAAGTTTATAAGGTTTGTTACATGTCAGTATCTTCGTGGAATTACTAGCGGGAACTGTACATAAGTCGAAGCCCTTTTTATCTTGAATAATCCAAAGATTTTCATAAAGTGAGTCCCGCGGATTTCCATGTTTCATTGTATCTTCCACCATAACTTTGTTGGGGCAAAGAACGGTCATTTTAGAGCCAACTGCAACCCTAATCTCGAGTACCTCGTCACCTTTGCAGTTTTTTTCTGCTGAACCTCGAATAAACCTGAAAGATGACATCACCTTTATTAAACCAAAAGAAAAACTAGAAATGAAGAACAAATATTCCTTTGCTACCAAAATAGAGATACTTAAAATTAGCTAAAAATATTCAATAGCTAACAAAACACATAAACAAGAATATTTCACGGATACACACAAAACCTCAACTTGGAACAACATTTGCTACCTAGGCCTAATCATGAAAATTCTGATTCTAGAACATCTGATAGCTACCCAAAGACAATTTGGTAAGGCTATGGCTATCAACAGTCACTCAGTCAAGGTTTTTTCGTGGCTATCCACAACCACTCAACCAAGATCATTTCGTGGCTACCCACCGCCTCTCAGTCAAGATCATTTCGTGGCTACCCACAGCCTCTCAACCAAGATCATTTCGTGGCTATCCACAGCCACTCAGTAAAAAAAAATTCATGGCTACCAACAGCCACTCAGTAAAGATTGTTTCATGGCTATCCACAGACACTCAGTAAAAAAATTTCATGGCTACCCACAGCCACTCAGTCAAGATCATTTCGTGGCTATCCACAGCCACTCAGTAAAAAAAAATTCATGGCTACCCACAGCCACTCAGTAAAGATTGTTTCATGGCTCTCCATAGACACTCAGTAAAAAAATTTCATGGCTACCCACAGCCACTCAGTAAAGATAATTTCATGGCTATCCACAGCCACTTAGTAAAGATAATTTCATGGCTATCCACAGCCACTCAGTCAAGACCAATTCATTGCTATCCACAGCCACTCAACCAAGATCATTTCGTGGCTACCCACAGCCTCTCTGTCAAGATCATTTCGTGGCTATCCACAGCCGCTCAACCAAGATCATTTCATGGCTATCCACAGCCACTCAGTCAAGATCATTTCATTGCTATTCACAGCCACTAAATAAAAAAAAATTCATGGCTACCCACAGCCACTCAATAAAAACATTTCATGGCTACCCACAGCCACTCAGTCAAGATCATTTCGTGGCTATCCACAGCCACTTAGTAAAAAAATTTCATGGCTACCCACAGTCACTTAGTCAAGGTCATTTCGTGGCTATCCACAACCACTCAGTAAAGAAAATTACATGGCTATCCACAGCCACTCAGTAAAGATTGTTTCATGACTATCCACAGACACTCAGTAAAGATTATATAGTTATATGGCTACCCACAGCCACTCAGTCAAGATCATTGCAGGGCTACCCACAGCTTCTCAGACCAAAAAATTTAAACAAAATCCCTTCGCAATATGGAAAGTGAATGTGGATACTAAAAGTAAAGGTGTAATAAAGTCGCAAAACCTAGTGCCTTACCTTGGGTTGGTTGAGATCCATTGAATTGACCGATAGACAGCGCCATTCACAATTATTTCAAACTGAACAATTATCAAAATCGAAACGACTGTTTGTAACAGAAACTTAAAAGAGAGCGAAGAACCAGCGGCTCTGATGGCTTGTTGTTGTTTGTGCGCCATGCTAGACTACTGCACGATTTAGTAACATGCATGAACAAACAAATTCAGTTGAAGTGACAACTATTTCATGTAAATCGGGCCTACAATGCAGAAGATAAAGAAAATCGTGCTACAGTTAAGAATCGTCGCTGTACAGTATTTTGCGCGTCATTAAGCGTGAATCTTTGAAAATTCGAATAAATTTAAATTAGTAAATAAGGACGGTCAACAACTGAGAAGATGCAGGAGGATAACAGATAGTCACTATCAACGAAAATTTTGCCGTTGATCGAGAATCGGCGTTTATGGTTATGTTAATGAGTATTGTGATGACGATAATACGGAAAAGCGATAAATGAGTCAGAACGTCATATAGGAGTTCTAATTCTGAATAATCACGAAATATGAAAGCCATGGGGATATTTGATGAGGTTGATGGCCAAAACAGAGACCTTTAGATTTGATAACGAGTATGAGTTTTTTCCCGCCTGTCATACCTGCATGAGAAGAAATCACGCCAATTATCTCTGTCTCCAGTAACAGCCCAAGAATGCTTGACAAGGAAGAAGTACACGATTGCTTGGAAATTCAAGGCAAGTGTCGAATTTGCTAAAATAAGGTTTGCTTTTAAACTGATAACTGATCAAAAAGATGTTGAAACTGTTTAGAACGAAGTCTGGTTAGAAGATGCATACAACAAGAATATTTAGAGGCAAAGAATAATTCAACAAATTTATCAATGGGATTGGAATAAATGCCTTACGAACTTATTCATCGTGTCCAGTTAATGGTCAGAAATTGCGAGCAATATAAGTGTAAGAGTTCCACGTAAAATGTCTCAAACGATTTGAAAGAACTCTTTTCGGATTGTAAATCATTATATGAAAAAGTTCTAGAACTGAAGTTCAAGGTATAACATAAACATCTCAAAAACAACGTCATAAAGTGAATTCGCAAAATGCACGCGCGCTACGAGACGGGCGGTCAATTGGAAAATATTTTAGATATTTAAGAAACACGCCTACTAAACTTTTTGAGGCCAAGGAAAATTGCCGCACAAAACGGAATAACCAGAAACCATAAATTAAAGTTGTGAGCGAGCGGGGAAGCCGTGGGATCCAGTTGCCAGTCACAGCTGACTGTCAGGCTAGGCTTTAGAAGCAAGGAACATTCTTTACTCACAACGTAACATATACATAAATTTGAGAGTAGAACTAGGATGGCATACTGGAAAACCAGTGTTAATTTTTTTAGTTCGCAATATGTCGAGGGTAAGGAAAGGGTTCTTTTGACGCAACTGAGTTGTCTAATAACTGAGAAACTTGTAAAAAATTCTGTTGCCCCGAAATTTTCCTGCGAACGTTCTTAGCAGCGCATATATAAAGGATGTTTCTTGGACATTGACAATAATTACCATTTGTTGAAAGTAAAGCTCTGACTATAATTGTCATATACATACGTAAGCACTTTATTCATTCTGTAATGATTACTTTTTGCTTAAATTTAAAACTATACAACATTGCCGGTCAGAAAAGACCGCATTCACACTTTGGTAAACGTATGTTTTACTATTCTATTATACAAGAGTTAAAGGCCCAGTTAAGGCGTCGAATTTCACATTTGCTGAGTCTAACGAAAATGAGCTATAACAATATAAACTTAGTGCATATAGTCCCCAAGGAAACAGTTAGATCTCGAGGGAAAACAAATATAACTTGTTTCCCGAGGGTACTATGCATTAAATGCTTTGTTGAATATTTAGACTTTCCTTTAAACAATCATAAAACAAAAACAAACAAAGATGGCAACTGCGCAGTTGTATTCCACTCCTGATCAGGGGCACGTGACCAAGAATCAGCCAATCACAGCGCTCGCTTTGCTGAATGAAAGTTAAGGTATATAACAACAAAGTTTGATTGGTAGCATTGGATTCGGCACATGTGAAGATTGACTTTTGATACAGGCCTGAATGTACATACTAATGCTGTTAAGGTCTAAACTGTACAATAGTTACTGCCAACTTTTTCCTTCCAAGGTGAACTACATTCAAAAATGCTTAATAGAAGAACAACGAATTTAAAACAAAGCCCGTTTGTAATTTTTGTAAAAAAAAAAACCTTTAAATTCACTGAGCTGAGAAAAATTTAATTTTCTCTTTATACCATTCTATGTTGGCATTGTCTCAAATCAAACAAAACTAATTTCTTGATCTTTACTGTCAAATAAGATTTACAGGCAAACTAAATGCAGTGCTCGGCTAAAAATTTCAAAGTTTTCAATAACTTTTCCACACGAACTTAAAAATGGTAATGTTTTTTCATTACTAAAAATTTCTATGAAAACTTTAAAATGAAATTAACGAGGTTCTTTCTTGGTAAAATGTCAACCAGTATGTGGCCGCTGAACGGGGGTCTCAAACAAAATCAATTCACTTCAAAAATGTCTAACAAATAACAGCTACTCCAACCATTCTATATTAATGCTTGTGTTGTATCTCTTGACTATGTTGTATGTCTTGATTATCTCATCTAATCTTATATTACTACATTATATGTGTATAAAGTATATATAATATAACATCTCTGATTTTTCATCTAAATATACGTTAATATCTACTGCCCATAAATCATCGAGAAATAAATGACCGTTAGGGGCGGACCATTTGATTTTTGAGGGGGCGGGGCGGGGGGGGGTTGGAAAAAAAATTCGGCTACAACCCTATGGGAAAGAAAAAAAAATCTTCTTGAAGTATAGAATCCAGGGGAAAAAATCCATGCAGAAGGTAAAAAACCTTAGCCAGCACAAAAACAGTTTCTTGCAACCATCCCCTCCCCCCCCCCTCCCTCTCA
>JAOBAT010139309.1:0-11703 GCA_026413305.1 Hydrozoanthus tunicans
TTTTTGGCTTTGCAAACACTACAGTCAGTTTCCATATTTGGTGAACTCCGAATATGAGCTGATAACCGAGATTGAATAACCCATCAGAACGCGCGAATCGCAATATTCGAGATTGAAAATTTAATAAAATATGATATATCTAATAGGGAGCTTCCAAACTAATGTGGGTAGTTTGATTCACAAAGTAGAAGTATGGACTTGGTTTTTGCAAAAAAAACCTTCAGTAAAACATTCAGTAAGACGTCCTTATTGAGTCGTACCGCATCTTTATACCTTGCAAAGCAGAGAAAGAACACACATTTATCCAGTTGACGTACGTGAAGTTTATCCACCTTTCGAAGTATGGACCTTAAACACATAGTAATACAAAAAGCTAACTTTGTACTCACAGTTCAAGTATCTACTATATATAACAGCAGAACAATCTTTAGTGAACAGGTGCGAAAATCTTTATTGACAACTTTGAAAACTTTTTGACAAAGAACAAAACAAAAATCATTTAGGCGGTCATAAAGTTACCCTGCTTTCACCTCCCCCCCCCCCTAGATTGGCTATTTATAGGTCACCTTCAGTTTTCTGCAAACATCAGGTTTTAACTTCTAATTTCCAAACAAGGGTAAATTTTAAGGGGGAAAAAAGGAGGCAATTTGGAATTTTTTTGTAATAAGTTCTTTTCTGTTGTTACGAGATTATCAAGCTTGAGGGATTTACGACAAGGTAAAGTTTAAACTTTTTAAAAACTTATTTGATTTTAACTTTTGTTCACCTTAACAACCAAAGTTGCCTTGTCATTGTCTGTATGATAATATTTTTCATGAACCTAACAATCCTTAGCACTCCCTTAGAGTAAGCTCAAGTAATTGTATTTCTTTGTCTCTGTCTGGTTTGAAAGAACGCTTCATCAACGCATTGCATCGCAAAGCAGAAAGTTTCCAATGAATGTTCCTCGGTCATTGCACGGCTTGCAATGTCCCACATACTTCCACAAAGTATATTGCAGTTTTTACACTTTTGAATTCGTCAGTTCATTATCTTAAATTCTTTAGAGACCACACGAGGCGCGGGTAGATTTGAGATTTGAGATTTTCTTTTACTCAAGGAGTCACGGGAGAACAGACGAAAATGACCCGAGGTCCCCTTCAGGGTCTGCCACCCGGGACCTACGGTTTGACGTCCTTATCCGAGAAGATGCGAAGGTCTAACCAATTACAGATGTTAGAGCAAAGGTGGCACCTTCTCCTCAGTTATTTTAAGACCATGAGTGAAGGTGCAGCACCGGGTACATTGTTATTGGGACCAATGATATGATAACGAGATTCAATAACAAGTTTACCAGATCATTAAAAAAAAACTTGCATTGCCACCAGATCAGATTGTTTAGTTTGAAACTATACGTAGCTGCCTCTCTTTTTTCAAAGTTTTCTTCCGACCTTTCTCATTCTACCAAAACCATCAGTGCGTTTCGTAAATTTCCAAAAACTGAAAAGAATGATAAGTGCTTATCAACTACTTAACAATTGTTTTGTTTGCTCATACCTGAATAGAAGCTAGCCATGCATATGCCAAACCCAATTGTACTTTACATTTCTCAAACAAGAGAAGCATGAACACCTTTGTTACAGGAGCCAATATTTCGTTTTGGTTGACACTAGTAAACCAGTTTACTAATCATTTAGCTCACGGGTTCTCATTATATATTCATATGATACAAAACCGTAACAATAAAATTATAGATTACAAGTGGTTTTGTCAAGAACCCTCATTATTTGTTCCCTTCGGCAGTTTTCTCTCCAATCAAAAGTAAGGTAAGGCATTAAAGTCGATTACTTGCTGGTTTTCTAGTTAGTTGAGCTGTAACCAAGATACCCAACGGCCAACTGTCGTAAATTAATCGCAAGCTGCCAACCATACAAGCAATTATAAACAAGCAACACGGGCTCACTATTTGTAAGTGTTGTTCCTTTGAACAGTTGGCTACATAGACCTCTAGTGGCACCTTTTAGCTCAACCCAAGAGTCGCTTTGCGGCATGTTCATGTTGGTAACAATCTCTCTCTTCCACTGTCTTGTTTCTGTACCGATTCCTTTTGGCCCCTCCGGTTGTATTCTAGTTCTTTCATTTTTTCACAGCCGTTGGTTGTAGATCTCGGGCGGTCCGAGATCCCCGAGGGTTCGCGATCGGTTCCATCGCAAAGGTTATTTTGCATGGTACAACAACTGTTGTCTTTACAGTCGTGCTGTGGCCTCTCCGTGTCTTCTACCGTTCTTATTTGTTTATTGTTATTTTTTTTAGCTTCTCATTTGTAGCTGATTTTAACTTGTTGAATTCATAAACCTGCAAGACTATAGACCGCTTGTGTGTACCCAGAGTTTCGCTGCTGTATTCGCTGTCATGGTTTCTCCAGATCTCACTACGCGTGTCTGTCCTTCAGAGACTGAAATTCCAAATCTTCCTGAGTGAACTAAAACGAGCTCTTAATTCCTAATAACATACTTTATTGTTTTGAAGCTTTAAAGTAACAATTAACACACTGTATGTAGTTCCTTTGGAATTCTTTGAAGAATCCCATAGAATTTACATACACAGTCAGTGTTAGCTCGCCGCAGGTTTCGCAGTTTTTCCTGTTACCAGAAAAGCTAGCTGAACAAAGCGTCATAACGAATTGATATAATACTCTAGGTACATATTTGTATGTGTAGCCCTTGTCCATGCATGAGACAAGATTGAAGTCAAGTTTTTGCCGATAGAATCCATTTGAATTGTCCGTCGATCTCTTGCCATGATTTGTTCTGAGGCATTACTGCGATCACTGCTGCTCGTAACGAACTGCGAGCAAACTAGATACGAAAACTGCTAGCATGACAAAACATTTCCTTTCTCTTCAAAAATTTCAACATTTCATGTAACAAGCTCAAACGGTATGCTTAGTTCCTGCATAGAAAAGTTAACGTGTGAATTTATTATGATCAGCTCAGGATAGTTTAAGTTAAACAATAACCGAATCTATTTATAACAAAATTTGTATATATTCTAGTCTGCGCCGTGAGTTTTCTTCCAACTTAGATTATGATGCTACATTTCATTAAGTCTTTTCACGTGAAATAGCTCGTTGCAAATATAACCTCAATGCTCAGTAATCGAATAAACTGAACCCCTTTCTGACATGTTGTTTATTAAGAAACAACAATGAAACGTTGGCTCTGCATGTATGTGAGTAAACTTTTTTTCCAAACCCGGTAGAAACGCAATCTATCTCTTGTAAACTCTGTTGTAGTTAGAGAAAACATGAGCCTGATCATGATCGTGATAACAACTACATCAAGTTGTTTCTTTCTATCCTTAGCAATACAGATATGTGCTGCAAATCTAGAAAATTAACAATTGATCAAATTAATATCTTTTTAATTTGATCTTTTGATGAGTGCATGTGCTATGCTTAGTGCTCAAACTTCCCACAAAAATGTGACATGCACAATTTAGCTATATTCTGACACAAAAGTAAATCTTTTATTAGAAAACAAGTCTGTGGAATACTTATTTGTTTGTAATTTACTAAATGCCAAACGTTAAACAACACAGCGAGTCCTGACACGGCATACAAGTTGTATGAACTGGTATTCTCTTACTAGGTGCAGACTGACTGAAGTCATTTGAATCGCTAAACTGACATAAGGTAATTCAGGATAAAGTCCCCGACAAGGTTTTATGACCTAAAATCTATCGGGAAACATGGTCATGTGGTCTTTTTGTTGTTTTGTTTGGGTACACGCTGAGCTGATATCGATTCACCAACCCGCCGCTCTCTATGAAAGTAAAGAAAAGAAAAGTTCACTCATAGACAAGAGAGCATCCATTCCTCCTTCCAGTTCCCCGGCCTCCGCCGGATTTTCGCGCCTTTTCCCAAGCCACCGCGGTGACCCCGCCCACGGGCTACGACCTGAGAGACTTCTATCCGTGTTTTACACTTGTCAGTGTCCCTCCGTTTTATTCAAAGAACATCTTTTTAACGCTAAGAGTTAGAACTGCAAAAACTTATCGTTTTTTCCGATCTCCCACGATTCGACGTCTGTCTGCTGATCATGACCTTGATAAGATGTAAGTTTGCGTGGGCGCCGCATCATCGTTTCCGTTCTTGCTGCCTCAATTCGCTGCTAATCTCTCACAAATACGACCGTTAGGTTTAAATTTGACTCGGTTAAAGGGGACATCTCTCTAACACATAAACTCGTTTCTCCATATAAACAGCATCAACGCTAAATCAAAGTCAAAAATCCTTTCTCGGGCCTGATCAGAAGTCAGTTATATCTCCGTTTTTAGCAAGATAGAAGGGGTTCTTCAATCCCACTTGGACAGGACACAAATCCAACTCGGTTTAACCCCAAGCAAAAACTGGTACTCATTTATACAGCTGAGTCGACTGGAATGAGTCGAGTAAGGTATTTTAGTCAAGGAAACTCGCGACCTTAGGATTACCGTAGTCAGACATGTGCGCGAACCGCGCGCAACACCGACGGCCGGTAACGTTTACAGTTCGTACCCAGGCTTTGACTTTCTGGAAGGTAAAAGAACCTGGGTGCGAGGCTTTAACGGTAGAGGAGAGAAAAATGATTTTGCTCAAGAGCACTACTGGATTACTGTCGTTTTCTGCTTTTTGCAGCAAACAAAAGGCTATACCGTACCTCTGCGCGCAGCAAGTCAAATGCAACTTGAACAAGGAAAATAAAATAGTGACCCTACGGGCATTAGTAATATATAAGTCGAACAAGTCTGATTCAAAAGGTTAAGAGAAATAGAAGAGCAAACTGTTCAGTTTCGTTTGAGATAGCCGTCATCTCTATTAGTGTCGGTTGAGGTAGCCGCCATCTTTAAATAGCTGCTTGGCTACAGCCTAAACAATACAGCAATAATTGTATGCGCACGCAGAAGGAATCGATCCTTGTCAGGATTAAACCGTCAGTTTATGCGGCCCGCGGTATGCACTTTACTTGCTAAAACAATAAGAAGAAAGTAATCCGTAAAATTTCCCCAAAAATATAGAAATGCAATTGTAGGTCGCACCTTCAACTTCGTATTGTTGGGGTTTCAGTTGAATCTCCAAGATGGGGTGCGGAGGCAGCAAATCAACCCGAGTTGGCGTCCACAATGACAACAGCGTAGCCGCCAAATGCAAAGGATCTGCGCCAGACGCACCATTGACGACGGAACAGATCGAGCTTGTTCAAGATTCCTGGAAGGTTGTCGCGTCCGATATGCGAACACACGGTGTTGCATTCTACACGAGGTAATGACAAACCACTTCTGTTCAAACTAAACATTTCTTTAGTAAAAACTTTTCAAAGTAGGAAACTAAGGTCTTCATTGAAAAATCGCTCACTACAGTATGTGTAACTACTATCTTCGATTCTCTTGCTGATCATTTATGTTTATCACTATTGTAAAGTAACCCGGCCGGCCCTGCGGTGACTGTGTCTAAGCTGCGCTCAGGGCATTTCTCGTTTTCGTTGTCTTAGTCTTGGCAACTAGGCCAAACTTAAATTAAACTACAACTGTAATATAGACCGGCTATGCTACTAATTGCCATTTCAGATGCATTACAAATGATCGGACTTGTAGGTTGTTACTCAACACGGCATTTTACAGATTTACGAGGAGCAAGGCAGCTGTTTTAGTGTTATTAGATTTTGAAAAGCTACATTAACTTGAGTTTTAACCTTTTTTGAGTAACTCATTTTTAAAGCACAAAACCCCTTTTTTTGAGAAAATAAACTTGCCTTCAACTGCTTCGCTACTGACGTGAGTTAGTTGGTTAGTTATTTTTAATATCCGATCTTTTTCGTAACTCACCAGAGGCTGTAGTTGTTGATGTAGTTCTTATCGTGTTTTTTTAATCCTATTTCTTTTTTAAGTGTGTTATTACCATCTGCTTCTCATCAGTAACTCGACGTCTGTAGCATTTTAATTGCCTCATAATCATTTTAAATGTTGCCGGACTAACATTTTGCGGTTTTGCCTGTAAGAAAAGGTATTACCACGGTGAGCCAGCTAAGAAGAAACGCTTTCACATGCGTTTTTACCTTTGAAGTATAAATTTACGTTGATCCAGTACTGAGTTCTGCTCGCAAGCACTAGCGACGATGACCTTGATATCTGACCCGAGTGTCTGAAAACTCCTAGCTGTTTTTAACTGTATTTTTCGAAGGGGTTCGAATCTAGTCATCGAAAGGTCTTCATTAGTAAATCAAGGATAAGATTGCTTAAATAATTTGTTCTCCACTTAGTTTGCAATTATCCATTTTCTATTTTTCATAATTTCATACTTATTGTTAATAATAGCACACATATTTACATTTTTCATAATGTCGTCCCATTTCCGGATCTGTAGATAAAGTCGATTGAGCTCTCAGTAAGACGGATAACAGAACCGTTTGAGAAGCTGAAAGATCTTACTACAGAGGAAGGTCAGGCCGGAGCATGTTTGAGTTTGCAAGAGTTTGTAAGCCCGTTGGGGGGGAGGGGGGTACTTCGGGGTTTCAAGCGGGTAGGGATGACCAGGCAGAAAAGTTCAAAATACTCCAAACAATACAAACGCACAAAAACTTTCGACCCTAAAAAAATACTTCTCGGTTCGAAAATTGCCAAATTGAAAATTGACATTTTTCCTTAAAAATCCAGCGGGTCGGCGCTAAGTAAGTCAGCCCCGTGTCTTGCTGAACGTGCATGGTATACATGCAGTAATAAAGGCGCGAGCGTAATAGGACGTTCCGGTGCCAATTTAGCGACGTTTGTCTAAAAGTTTTAACGGTACGCACGTTTGTCAAAAACACATACAATGGAATGCAAGCAGTCTGATAGCTTCGCGTTTTTCGACCCTAAAAGATACCGGGCTCAGCTCTTGGTTTAACACAGAGTTTGCTTCAACAACCCCAAGCTAAAAAATATCGAACAGATGCTCATTCCTACCACCGCTCAAACCTCCCACCGGTATAACCTGTACGTGCTCTTATATAAGAAGTAACACGTGCACGCTTGTGCCCGCTTTTTCGCCAGTTACTGATGGCTGCAAAGACCGTTTGTATACACCCCTCGTGCCTTTGCTCGTATTCTTGTCAACCTTAGCCGGTTTTGTTGATTGGTAACAAGTTTCAATCTTTCCAGGCTTGCCAAGATCTAGATCTTTTGTTGTTCCCAGATCCTGATCTGTCCTTCTTAGCCATCGAGGTCTAGGCACGAGGTTCAGGGAAGAGCCCCACGTGGCTAACTACTGGGACAGAGGCTCTGCGGGTGAGAATATAAGAACCAGGGCTTAATCCATAACGGTTGAAATGTTCGAAAACCAATTAAAACGACCAAAAACTTTTTTTTGCAAATGGAAGATGACCAAAAAAAGCTCGACCAACATATTACGATTTTATCTCAGTATTTCGGTTCCAGGCTCTTCAAAGAGTATCCGGATACACTGCAGCTGTTTTCGTTTCGAGATCTGGCGGATGGAGTAGACAATCTTGCCGCCGACTCAAGAGTCGTCAATCAAGCAGAGCGCACGTTCAAGACAATTGATGTTGCAGTCAACAACCTGAACGACCTGCCGGCAATTGTTCCAACCCTGCAAGATCTTGGCGCAAGGCATGCCGGGTACAAAGTGCTAGACGACCATTACGGCGTAAGTGAATAAGTCAGGATAAAATGTTAAATTCACGAGACTCAAACAAAGAAACACAATGAGCCGGGATGGGAACTCATCATTATTCTTTTCTTAAGTTTGATGAATATTTCATTTTATCCCGACGCGCGCTTGTGTTTCTGAAATTCCGAAATGGGTTATACCTGAACCTCTCCATAGATCTCGTGTAACGCTATTGGAGGGTGAATAGGAGATATGGCGACAAAAAGCTTGCCTCATACCTGATGGAATTCTATATATGTAAGGGAGCGATCGGAAGAGGGGGAGATAGATGGAGGGGATTGGAGGTAGGCCGATCAGCCAAATTTACTGGAAAGGGGGGACGGGTGAGGGAGGAGGAGGGAAGGGAGGAGGGGCTGGGGGCTGGGAGTGCCTAGATGAACATACTTCGTTAAATTTTTTCTGTTCCACCCCTAAAAACCCGCGTCGGTGCTTTTTTAATTTTTTATGAAACATAAAACGACTGCTGCTATATTGTTAAGGAAGTGAGGCAGAAAGGCGGAGGAGTGCTTTAGCGTTTTTATCTGAAAACGATCATGTGCTTGTTGGTTGGTATAATTTCCGCATTCTGCTGCAATAAGTTTGTTGTAATAACTATTGCTTCGATTCTGATGGGAATCTGATTCCTGTTGTTGTCCACAGCCTGTTGGTGAAGCACTGATTTATACACTACAAACGGGTTTGGGAGAGAAATTCACCGCCGAAACTCGAGAGGCCTGGTTGAAAGTCTATGGTATTGTTGCTGATACAATGAAGGCGGGAGCGAAGGAGATGCAAAATATGAACGGTAAAATTCTTAAAAAGAGGCTTGATTTTTAGTGGTTATATCTTTGATAATTTCTTTTGTTGAAAACCGTCGGTTATCTTTATAGTGGCAAATCAATTATCAATTTTTTTTAACACATACGTATAATTTTATACACCGAACGCCTCGTGTTGAACGGAATAGATAAGTCAATTTAGTAATTACCAAATCAGTGAATAGCTTTGTTCGCACTCCCTGATTGCATTGGTTCCTGAAACAGCTACTGTTTTGATAGAGCTGTCAAAATGGCGACTCGTTTCACGACAATTTTCGAAGAGGAAATTCGTGAAGTGAAAGATTCATCCATTCCCTTTAAACACAAAAAGGGTCACTAAATTTAGGATGTACGTATTCACAAGTAGGATGAAAGTTGTTTTACCCCAAAATTTGAAGAAAAAGAAAATTTTGAATTGACAAACTTGGTTCAAACTTGACATTCAACAACTCTTACTGAATTTGTTCAACTCATTTGGCATATATCAAAACAATTATTCGCCTTAGTGTCGATGTCTAGCGATTTGCGATAGATATTTACCTTGCCGCCTCGCGTCTCGGTAATAATCAACCATTGGTCACCTCCACTTCGGGGGACGTTGAACGGAATAGATAAGTCAATTTAGTAATAATTGCTTGATATTCCACAAGAAACTAACAAATCACATCAGTAATATGCTGTTTTAAGTGCGACCGCTCGTATCAAGTTTTAACTCTGGTTCTAATTGGCTTTTGAGTCTGAGAATGAGTTTATCACGTAGAGTACAACCTGTGTACACAGTCATTGTTGTCAGCAGTAATAGTGAAGGCGAACCTATTTATCGGTATTTGATCCACGATTACGCAAAACTGGAAAGACCAAACGCATTAATGTATAAAAATGACTTTCAAAAGATATAGTGAGAATTTGTAAGCCTCAACTTTGACTCACACAGTGTTGTTGGTACAAGGAAGAGTTTTACCAGTTGTCGCCTTCCTTGAAGTTCTTTGAGCGGGTAAAGTTCGCAATGAATTGTGGTAAAATGTACGGCCGCCTTCTTTTCGCGATCGGAGTGGTCGATTACTGAAAACATGTTTCGTTTCTACTAGCAAGTATTATAAACCCAAAAACTGTGGATCAAGAGTGTTAAAAACCATAACAGAATGACAAATTCTATGTTTTGTCAAATAAAATGTGTATATATGTATATTTGCGTTTTTTGAACTTAATTAAAGTAGCCGAGCCGGCCTCGGTTTTGGCTTTTGTAAAATTTGTAGTTGGATGAAAATCCTTTTAAAAAAGAGAAACTTAGAAAATTATATAAATGGTTTAAAATAATGTCATAGGTTCCTCTAAAAAAGCATCAGCTCAAATCGGCTCTCCTTCATTTCAGGTTCAACTTAGTTAAGAGTGCGTGCCGTGAAGTGGCGCCGGCAGTAGCATTTGGACACTTTGTGCTATCTGGATCCACCGAGTAATAACCAACATGAGATAACACTCGTGTCCTTTAAGACAAAAACTATTACTGGCATAAATTTAATAGCAGGCAAAGGACTAAACACTTTCTCTTGTTTGAAACTGCATAAAGGTGCTTTAAAACACTACCTAAGGGGGCAATTTCAAGACAGAAACTTAAATGCATGTCATACCGTATGATGTTTTATTTATCTGGAAATACACATAATCATATCTTAGCGAGATAGAAAGCTCTCAATGGGCAAAATGTTCCAGCAAAGAATGCCGAATTTAGCCGGAATTTGAATTTAGACGAAAGGTGGCGTGGACAAAATAAGCATTTTCTGGCAACCTGATTTTTGACAATGAATTAACGATAACGCGCCTACTTTTTACAAAATTTCAAGTTTTTAAAAAAAAATTGTTTTACACAAACAAATACTTTGGAAACTAAAAGTTTCCGACAAAACATATTTTTTAAAGCCCTCAATACTCATATATAGTTCATGTGGTTTAGATGGAAATTGGTCAGAAACGGAGGTGCAGATCTAGACACTAAAGGCGCACAACAACAATGAACAGCTGTGTATCTCCTGTTTGTGCCATTTAACAATTAGACTAGCTAGTCGAGGTAGAGTTTTATATGAGTAGTTTCTATGAGTCAATAGTCAATGAGGCGCGAAGAGACGACTTGACCGTTGATTCATGTCAAACGACAACAAGTTATAGTCTAACGGGGTCAGTAGAAACAAATAAGTTTACTACCTTCGAATTCAAACCGATAAAAACGAGTATTCAAAGAATCCTCTGAATTACTTTGTGTTTCAAAGAATTACTTTGTGTTTCAAAATACCTGCAGTTTCGCTTTTCGATATCTGTCGCTCAATGGACAGCGAGTTGGTTAATTAGCCAATCACAATTCAGCATTTGTGGTAGTACGCTCGTTGGTTTCCTACTAAGACTGTTTAGTATCATCATACTAGTGGAGTATCATGAATGCTGCATTCTGATTGTCTACGCTACTCATAGGCTATTAGTGATAGCCTACGAGTAGCGATTGCGCGTGATCATATTTGTCGTAAACATTAAAAATTTAATTTTAGAGCTTTAAAAAAATATTTTTTACTTCTGATTTTTGACCAACTAGTATGATTTTACTAAAACAATTATCCCTCTCGCCCTCATGGGCTAGTGGCCTAATAGCCCATTCGACCTGCGGCCTCATGGGCTATTGGCTTCTAGCCCATGAGGGCGAGAGGGGTAATTGTTAAATATACGGTAAACGGATGATAGTTCAACCAGTGCAGTGCAGCTGTATTGTAAAAACAGCCGTACTTTGTATAAAGCCAATCAGTTTGCATTACCTTCCGCAAGGACGTTGTTTATTCATTGTTTGTCAACGCGAGGGTTGAATTGCTTTTTCATCTACATTTGAAACAATCTCACGCAAAAACGAACACTACTAGCTACTGAGGTTTTAAAACTGTTGTTACGAAGAAGGAGGAGTGTATGATGTCATCTACCGCAAAAAACCCTCGAGAGCCTCGTAAAACATTGTACATAAGAAATAAACTGGATAGTTAATAAAACTGTACATAACCAAACAAAACACTTTAAAACGCAAAAACAAGATTTCTAGAGGTTTAATGTTAGTTTTACATTTTGTTTTTGAGACAGGAAGAGGAGTACACAAGTCGGTAGGGGTAGGGGGTGGGGATGGGTGGCTCTCTTTAACCATCACAGAAGTGTTTAAGGAAGCATTTGCCAATCTGCCAAGTGATGAAGCTT